>JAODAL010005672.1:0-140945 GCA_025379985.1 Phyllomedusa bahiana | reverse complement strand
GATCGGCGACACAGGAGTCACCCCTGCCGCCCGCAGCCGCGATGTCGGCCCGATGCGCGACATCGGGGGTTAATCCCCCGCGGCCGGAGCGCACTCGGCCGGGGGGATGCGGCATGATGCCGCGGTAATATAGTGGTTTCATCCCGCGTCTTGCGCGCTCCGCTTGTAAGGGCGCAAGCCCGCCGTGACGTACTAATCGGCAATTTGGGGGGAACCCCTACCCGATTTTGCCCGTATGAGTCGACAAATGTCGGAAAGGGGTTTAAAATAGCGGCAAAATCCATAAAGAAAGGGTTTAGCGCCAAAACCCGTAAGAAATGGTTTTTAAAAGGGAAAAATCATAAAAAAACCCCTATTTTTAGATCAGAAATGAGAGAACTTTTATTAGCGAAAAAAATCTTGAATTGCGCAAAAATGTTACAACACTTGTATGAAAAATTTATAAGGTTACCCCCCGAGCTGCTTCTGGCAAGTCTTGGGGAGCACGAGGGGTGGTGAGTTCAGTGCTTTCTAAGCCCTGGCCCCACATCATGGTCCCCGCCCCTATAGCGTGAACGTGCCCCTAGAGTTAAGTGGGAGGATCTACTGAAAAAAGGGTCAGGGGGAGAATTAAACCCCCCCCTTATGCACGTGATTGTTTAAAAGGAGTTGTCTCCCACGGGTTTAAAGGGATGATAAATGAAAAATTCTCTGTACTTCCGGGTTTAGCTGATTTATTTGCTAAGCTCCAGCTTGTACAGTTCCCTGTGTTTTTGTTTAATTAGTCAGTTGCTTTAAAAACTCTCACGGACTTCTTACTGATCCCTCTAACAAAAGCCCTAATTACATTTCTTTACTTAGATAAATCAAGTTTTTTTCCTGCCTGGCAGCATGGACACGGTGGACATGCCCTGACTGTGTGATAAGTCAATCACTGTTTCTCATTGAACAAACAAGGGGGGGTTTTTTTTCGGTCGTTACGGGGACAAAATTCATTGTATCTCCCTTTGGGAAACAAGGGAAAAAAGCAAAATATTTGGAAAATGTCTTTTTTTGTGTTCCCTACAATTTGAAAGCTATTTTTTTGTAGCGAGACAACCCCCCTTTAATGCTGTTTCCTGTGTGTCTTTCGTCACAAGTACAGAACTTCCCCTAAAGGGCAGGTTCTGTACACCAAAGAATCAGTAATAACTTTCTCAACGCACACTGAAAAATACTGCAACTGGAAATAAAAAAAGGGGATTGTTTTTTTTTGGGGGTGTGAGAAATGGTAGGGGGGCAGCTTTGGATATTGTGTTTTTTGCTTTGCAAAGGCATTTGACACTGTCCCCCAAAGCTTTGTGGTAAATTAGAAACTTGGGTTTGAGAAACAGTGTGTAATTGGATTAAAAATGGTGCTGGATCGTACTAGAGAGTGACTCCCACTCTGAGTTGGTCCCCGGTTGTGAGTGGTGTGCCGCAGGGCTCGGGATTTGGGGCCCTTTTTTTAATGTATTTTTTTAACGATATAGTGGGAAAGGGGTCAAAAAGCCATTTCTATTTTTGTGTGACACCAAACTTGCGGGTGTGCAATCTTGGAACTGCTATAAATTGCAAGCAGACCTGGACACACTGAGTGCTTGGGCATCCACTTGGCAAATGAGGTTCAATGTGGATAAATGTAAGGATCTGCATCTGGGTAGAAATAATCTACAGGCATCATATGTCCTAGGGGGAGAAAAACTGGGAGAATCACTTGTTGAGAAAGATCTGGGAGTTCTTGTAGATCATAGACTACAGAACAGCATGCAATGTCACCCAGCTGTCTCTAGGGCAAGTAAGATATTGGCGTGTATTAAAAGAGGCATGGACTCGCGGGGTAAGGATGTAATTCTACCGCTGTATAAAGCATTAGTGCGACCTCACTTAGAATATGCTGTTCAGTTCTGGGCCCCAGTTTATAGAAGAGATGTAATGGAGCTGGAGAGAGTACAAAGACGAGCAACCAAACTTATAAGGGGAATGGAGCATCTTAGTTATGAGGAGAGGTTAGTAGAATTGAACTTATTTAGTCTTGAGAAAAGACGGCTTTGGGGGAACATGATTAATTTATATAAATATATAAATGGTCCCTACAAAAAGTATGGGGGAAAAATTATTTCAAGTGAAGCCCCCTCAAAAGACAAGGGGACATTCCCTTCGACTAGAGAAAAAAGGATTCAATCTCCAGAGGAGAAGAGCATTCTTCACTGTAAGAACTGTGAATCTGTGGAATAGCCTGCTGAGGAGCTGGTCACAGCAGGAACTGTAGAGAGTTTCAAGAAAGGCTTAGATAGCCTACCTGGAACTAAAGAATATTAATGTGTATGTAGCTATGTAAAATTCTGGATCTGGCTGGTGGAGACTCTGGGGTCAAAGATAGGGTCTCCACTGGAGCAGATTGGTTCTTGCCTTGTAGGTTCCAGGGCATTAACCAGTGGTGAGGCTGGGCTTAAAGTCCTTGTCTCTCTCCCTCAACCACTTTTTCTCCACCCTTGGTTGAACTTGATGGACACGTGTCTTCTTTCAACCGTACTAACTAACTATGTAACTATAGAAAACACACACTTTACTGAAAAAAAATTGCAACACATTCTCTTTAAAGCAGCCACAGTCAGTGAAAATTGGAGAGAGATCCAATTCATACTGTCTCATAGAGCCATCTATGCTTTTCATATTTCCTTTGAAAAGAAAAAAAAATTTCCTAAAAGCTGCCCGAAAAAAACCAGGGGGCCCTTTACTGTTTTTGGGGGCCCCCGGGGGGTTTTTGGGGGGGGTGTTTTTTTTTATAAAAATTTGGTAAACCCCCGGGAAAAAAACTGTCTATTTCTTTTTTAAAGGACACGGGGAAAGGGTTTTTAAAAAAAAGGGGATTCCCCATTTGGGGAAAAATTTTTTTCCCCAAAGCCCCAAACCCCCAAAAATTAAAATAACTCAAAGGGTTTTTTTTAAAAATTTGGCACCGGGTAAAAAGTTTGGGGGGTTTTAAAAAAGGGAATTTTTTCCAACCAAATGAAACAAGAAATTAAAATTTCCCTTTAAATTTTTCCCTATTTTAGGGAAACTGGGGCCTTTTGAAACATGTGGGGAGGGGGTTTTGGGCCCCTTTTAATTTTTTTGATAAAATGATGGCCTTTTTAAAAAAAAAGGGGGGGGAAAAAAATTTAAAATTTTTTTCCCACGTTTTTTTTTCCCAAAAGGGTTTTTCCCAAAATTAAATTAAAAAAGGGCCTTGGGAAATTGCTCAGCCCCCTTTTTTCCGGGTTTTACTTTGCACGCCGGGGCCCGGAGGTCTAGCGTTTGTTTTTGCATTTTTTATCTGTGGGGGAAATAAAACTTGAAGGGGCTGGGGGAAAAAGGGGTTTTTGGGGGGTTTTTTTAAAAAAACCATTTTAATTTTTTTGGGAAAAAACTTGCCCTCCCTTTTTTTCCTCTTGCTATTTAAACCCCCAGATTTGTCTTGGAAGCGTTTTTTCTCTCCCGGGCAATGGGCAAAACCCATTTTGGGCAAAATTTAAAGGCTTATTTTTTAAGTTTGGGTAAGCAAGAACTTATAAGTAAAAACGGTTAATTTTTTTTTGCTCTTTGCAAAAAAATTTTAAAAAAAAAGAAAGGATCCCCGGGATTGCTGTAAAAAAAAAAAACCTTTTAAAAAACCCAATTTTTATTTAAGGGGCCTTTTTCGGGGGAATCCCCTTGGGGGGCCCTTTTGGAACCTTTTTTCTTAATTTTTTCCCCAAAGGTTGGCCGGGGGATTTGACGGGAAAAAAACCGGCGATTTTAAACCGAAGGGTTTTTTTTGGGTTTGGGCCTGGTGAGATTTTTTTTTTTTTAAAAACCCCCCTTTTTTTTTTTTTTTTTTTCCAAAAAAGGGAAAGAAGGGCCCAAACCCGGACCAATTTTAAAAAAAACGTCCCAGAAAATCCGTGCAGTGGGGGGCCGGGGTTTTGGTCGGTTTAAGAGGGTTTTAAAAACCGAAAATATCTAAAAACCCCTCAAAAACCCTTGCGGGGGACAACCCCAAGGTTTTTCCAAACAGATGATTTTTTGGTCGGTTTCAGGCGACTTGGGATGGACCCCTTTAAAAAACCATGACTAGAAGTTGCCCAGTTTAAACTAAGGAAACCCCCCCAAAAAGGCCCCCCAAAAAAAAACCCCCGGGGGGCCCCTGCCCGGTTTGGTCTGTTTTTGGCACGTGGGAATGGGGGGGGGCGTTTTTCTCCATGGGGTTTTTCGGATTTAAGCCCCCCCCTTGCACCCCCATGTTCATGTTCCAAAGAATTTCCGGGCGGAAGAATGAAATGTTCAAGTTTTTTGGACCTAAAAAACATCCAGTGGAAAATTGTGCGTGGGGGCTGCTGCATGGATTTTCCCTGACTCCATTTAAAAAGGGTTTAAGCGGTTTTAAGACGGCTATCAAAACCAAAAACCCTCGTAAATCGTTGAAAACCAGGGGGGACAAACCTAAGATTTGGCTAGGAAGAGCGACGGTTGTGGTAAAGAAACCTGTCAATTAACCAAGAAGCACGGAAATAGACAGTGTTCAGACCAGTTTTAAAAAAACCACACAAAAAGGCATGGGATACAGTACCCCCCTTTTTATGAAAGGCTTCCGGACCCTTGATAGATCCACCTCGCTTGGAGGGGCTCAGGGGATAGCATGTTTATGAGACATGGACAAATTTCCCGAAAAAAACCTTAAGGGGTTTGCCAAAGAAGTGGGTTTCCCAAAAAGGTGATAAAACCCCCTTTTTTTGAGACTTGAAAAAAAAAAGGGGGGTTGTTTTTTTTTTTTTCTGTGTTTAAAAAAAAAGTTAAAAACTCCTCTGGATGTCATCGCTCCACCTCCCATGCACGTTCCTGATACTAGTCTCTGTAGGTTTTAGCAAAAACTTTTGGCTAATCCCCAAAATGAGATGTATTGTGCAAAATATATGCCTTTTTTTCTCCCTTTATTTGCTCGGAGAGAAAATAAGGTTTTCCCGGCGCGTCTTTCATTCCTTCATGAAAGGTAAAGGGGGGAGGGAGGGGGGTGAGTACGAGCGGGAGGTTCAATTTTTTTCTCAGATAAATTTCATTACAACCCGTGGATTCCTATTACAAAACAAGGACTTTTCCCCCGTCCCCTTTAAAGCTCGTTTATGTTCCTGCCTCAGATAAATGCAAACAACGAAGCTGGCCCGTCGTTTCCTATGTCCGGTGTGTCTAAGTAAACTGTCAGGAAACCTAAAGGGCATGTGTCAGGTGTAGTTTTAAGGCTTCCTTCTTTTGATGACATATATTTTGAAAAGTGATTAAATACCCTTTTGGAGGATCCCAGTCAAAAATTAGATTGTGGCAAAACCCCTTTAAGTGGTTTTGCCACGAAGTGAGTTCCTTGCCTCCTTATCAGCTCAGGGAAGGATATAAACAAATCATGCTGAGTCATGAACGCTGCAGGGTGAGAGGGAGGGGTGAGCAGAGAATGAGGAATCAGAGAGCATCTCAAAAGTTTACTCAAATAATAACATTACAACAGTTGATTCTCTATACAGCAAACAGACTCATACACTGCACTTTCTCCACAGTCCCTTGCCAGCTTCTTCATGTTCCCTGGCCTCAGATAAGAAGTGCAAACACGCAAGCGCAGCCAGATCAGCTCCCGTCAGCTCCTCTGGTCGTGTCGAATGTAAACTTTCAGGAAACTAAGGGGGACTGAGCAATGCTGTAGCTCCCACAGGGTTCACTTTTTGTAATCACATATATTTAGAAAAGTGATTAAATACCCATTTTGGAGGATCCCACGTCAACATTACATTGTGGCAAAACCCTTTTAAGGCGCAGGTTCTTTGTAGATAACCAAACTTTATTCCCCATCACATACTCTGAACCTGCAGAACGTTTTTTGTTTGCAATGCACTGCTGGTTGTCTTGGACTTTGACCAGGTCCTGAGGAGCCTGGGCCCAAACTGTGCACAGTCATTTGTCCTCTACACAGGAGACTGTGCAGGAGACCTTGGCTCAGCATGTGTCAAGGTTCTGCTTTCAGTCTCTTCCTGTGGAACAGGTGGTGAAGGCTTGAGCATGCCAGTCATTGCAGGAGTGTTACTAGATGCCCTGATCCTGAGAGTCAGCAGCAGAGGCAGCAAAATCATGAGCAATAGTCGCGACCATAACCCCGGGAAACGGACTTTTCTCAGAAACAGCCTTGCGCAAGGGAGCTGACAAACTGCAGATCCTTCCCTTGGGGTATCCTGATCCGGAACGGAACCATACGCCACAGTCGCTAGACCCATGAGGTGACAATAAATTAGCAGATATTTTTTGTCAAAAACATCAGCAAAGTAAGAAATTGTGTCAGGAAGGTTGGCCGCCTCCATCGGGCACCGAGACATCTGCAGACCTCCCAGCCTTCCCATTTCAGGGGGACATTCATGATTTTCAGACAATGTCCCACTGTCCCGAGAAGGCAGGGCGAAGTCCCAACTTGTAAGCTGTGCAGAGTTCTGGCCACGCCCCAGCCTCAGTATTCTGTGAGTGTACTGCCCCTGCGCCTTCATCAGGGAGAACATTGTGTTCCCGTACCTGCTGCACGCCCCTTCACTTTGAGCGCGGAGCAGAAACTTCTGCTGCACAGTCCAGCATTCCAGCCCCGACAGTGATGCTGCTCGGCTCCTGCCTTCTCCGTGAGTACAGGGTTATCAGTGTGCGGACTGAAACACTCTGCCTCCACCCTGTGCTCTGCCTGCAGAACGAGCCTTAACTTTCTTCTGGCTTCCTGCTCTCTCCTCTGTCTCCAGCATGTGAACATGAGAGTATAGTAGCAGTCAAGTGCCTGCTACTATACACTGTATATACTCTGTGCTGTACTAAACCTTCACCATCATCAGCAGCACAGTATATGAGTATAGCAGCAGCAGATGATGAGATTTAATGCAGCACTATATACTATACTGTGCTGCACTTATTCCACCTTATCAGATATCTGCCTGCTACTATATGTAATATACTGCGTGATGCACTGGTAAAGCACCCTCAGTAGCACAGTATAAGAGTATGGGAGCAGGCAGATGATGAGTGAGATTTAATTCAGCACTATATACTATACTTTGCTGCACTTATTCCACCTTATCAAATATCTGCCTACTACTATGCTCAATATACTGTGTGATGCACTGGTAAAGCACCCTCGGCAGCACAGTATATAAGTATGGGAGCAGGCAGATGATGAGTGAGATTTAATTCAGCACTATATACTATACTGTGCTGCACTTATTCCACCTTATCAAATATCTGCCTACTACTATACTCAATATACTGTGTGATGCACTGGTAAAGCACCCTCAGCAGCACAGTATATGAGTATAGCAGCAGATGATGAGATTTAATGCAGCACTATATACTATACTGTGCTGCACTTATTCCACCTTATCAAATATCTGCCTACTACTATACTCAATATACTGTGTGATGCACTGGTAAAGCACCCTCAGCAGCACGGTATATAAGTATGGGAGCAGGCAGATGATGAGTGAGATTTAATTCAGCACTATATACTATACTGTGCTGCACTTATTCCACCTTATCAAATATCTGCCTACTACTATACTCAATATACTGTGTGATGCACTGGTAAAGCACCCTCAGCAGCACGGTATCTACGTATGGGAGCAGGCAGATGAGTGAGATTTAATGCAGCACTATATACTAAACTGTGCTGCACTTATTCCACCTTATCAAATATCTGCCTACTACTATGCTCAATATACTGTGTGATGCTCTGGTAAAGCACCCTCAGCAGCACAGTATATAAGTATGGGAGCAGGCAGATGATGAGTGAGATTTAATTCAGCACTATATACTATACTGTGCTGCACTTATTCTACCTTATCAGATATCTGCCTGCTACTATATGTAATATACTGTGTGATGCACTGGTAAAGCACCCTCAGCAGCACAGTATATAAGTATGGGAGCAGGCAGATGATGTGGGAGATTTAATTCAGCACTATACACTATACTGTGCTGCACTTATTCCACTTTATCAAATATCTGCCTGCTACTATATGTAATATACTGTGTGATGCACTGGTAAAGCACCCTCAGCAGCAGCAGCAGCACAGTATATGAGCTATAGTAGCTTGCAGATGATGTGGGGGCATTTAGTGCAGCATTGTATAGTAGCTGGTAGATTTTTGCAGAAAATATCTGTCTGCCACTGTACAATGCTGCACTAAATTGTACCTCCCAACTTTTAGAGATTGCAGAGAGGGGCCCATCAGGTCACGTCTCTAACCACTCCCAAACACATGACATCACACCAAGACACACCTCTAACCATGCCCACACATATACATGCCAACTTTTTAGATAGCCAAAAAGGGAGATATTTTCAGGATTGCATTGTATCCAATGATGAAATATTAAGTAAGTTGCTATGTAACACAGCTAGGAAGCAATCAGATACTTTTTAAAGCAAGATAGTTTATTGACGCAAATCTATTTAGTAAATGAAAAAGAGGGACATTTATAGAGCTAAGAGGGACAAGGGTTAAAAATAGGGACTGTCCCTCCAAAATAGGGACACTTGGGAGGTATGCTAAATGCTCCCACATCATTTGCCTGCTACTACAATTCATATACTGTGCTGCTGATGTTACACTAAACCCTCCATATGTTCCTGCAGATAAATGCACTCTATGCTCTATGTACTGCTCTCCCATATACCTGCTGATAACTATGTGCACTGAACACTCCTTTACACCCATCTATACTAAAGCCCCAGTCTAGCTAGTCCTGTCTCTCACATATATGCCTTTGCCCTGTCTAATAACTGTCAAATAGTAGTAAATAGTAGTGGAACACACTGGGTGACATTTATGAACAGGGCTGCGCCCCAAAAAGCTGTAGCAGACCGGTTCTACAGATGTATGAACAGACATACTCCAAACTTTGGCGTTTGGTGGTGTTCTGGGGGTGTCGCACCACATTAGTAGAAGTAGATACATTTATGATTCTTTGACGCCAAAACTTTGGCACAGAACATTTAGAATAGCAAGACCAGGTTACAGGTGGTCTACCTGAGCCTGAGTTATCGTATTGGCACTAGATTGCACCTGTATGTATGAACTGCAGAAGAACATGTTCATACATTCTGGTACATTCTACACTGTCTTAAAGTGATTTAGAACTGGTCTATCAGTGCCAGAATTCATACATGTCGCCCATTGTGTTGCAGCCGTTCCGTGCTAAAACAGACTGCATATAGCTTGTGCGGTGTCTTAGCCCGCCATGCTGCGGTATGCGTCTTAGTGGTGCACAGGGAATCATATACTTGAGACATAGGACATTACAATTAGTAAAACTCTGATCCCCCTGCCATCATGGTTTTCATCTAAATGGATCTATACCAAGAGCGCCAGATCAGCCAGACAATGGACACCCCCAGCAGACCCCATTGACTCATTATGGGATCCATTGGGTTCCACTGAGATGTTCGCTGTTTTGATGGAAAGATTATATAGAGGTATCATCCATAGAACATTACAGCTGTTTGTATGGATTTCTGTATACCTGTAAACAATACTATATATGATTACACTTTTATAGAACCCTGTAATGCTGCCATTGTGTTGGCACTGGTCTGCTGAAGGGGGTGGGGCATGATGGTTAGGTGGTGTGTGGTTAGAGGCGTGTCTTGGTGTGATGTCATTTGTTTGGGTGTGGTTAGAGGTTTGGCCTAATGTGTCCCTCTCTAAAAGTTGGGAGGTATGCATCTGTAGATAAACACCATGGGAGTAACATTGAAGTCCCTATTTAATCAATTCCCCTCTACTTCAGTCAAAGACGGTGTAATGATTACGAAATCATGGGAGGCCCAAAACAATATCTGAAGACAAATTTTCATGACAAAAAACGAAAAACTCAGGGTGGGGTGGGGGAGGTTTGAAGCAGATTCTCCCTCCTGCCAATGGGGTAAGGAGTACTCCCATAATCGGAAAAGGATGATCCAGCTCCACTAATTCCAGGCCCAAAGCAGACACAAAAGCAAAATCCACAAAGTTGGCAGCAGGCCCGGACTGCCCATAGCGCAAACCGGGCATTTGCCCGGCGGGCCGCTGGGGTCCGGGCCGCAGGGCTGGTTCGGATCGCCCGCGAGGGGACCAGTGTTTCCCCCGGCGGGCCCCGAGTCCGGCACCTATCTGTGGCGCGCTACGGGGGGGCGAAATGGTCGCATCAGCGACCGGGGACCCCTGTGGCAGGGGACCAACAGGCCCCCTTCCCCACAGGGCTGCACGGCCGGGTCACCGACCCAGCCTTTGCAGCCATCACGGCCGCCGCTTGCACCGTGCGGTGAAAGCAGCAGCCAAAGGCTGAACATCTGGGATCTATTGATCCCGTCTGTTCAGCTCCCAGCAGGCCGCGGGGCAGGTGCGCGATGTGATGACGTCATCGTGCGCCTGGGCTCCGCGGCCTTGCAGTCTGCTGCCGACGGCCTCCGGGGAAGACAGAAGAGGAAGCAGAGACCTCAGGTAAGTATTGTTTTTTATTTTATTTTTTTAAATCCCACCTGGTACTTATCCAGCCCTGTCTGCCCTATGTCCCCTGGCTACCTATATACAGCCTGTCTGCCCATATGCTGCCCTGGCTACCTATTACCACCCCTGTCTGCCCATATGCTGCCCTGGCTACTTATTTACCAGCCCTGTCTGCCCATATGCTGCACTGGTTTACCTATATACCAGCCCTGTTGCCCATATGCTGCCCTGGCTACCTTTTATACCAGCCCTGTCTGCCCATATGCTGCCTGGCTCCCTATATTACCAGCCTGTCTGCCCATATGCTGCCCTGGTTTACTATATACCAGCCCTGTCTGCCCATATTGCTGCCTGGTTTACCTATATACCAGCCCGGGTCTGCCTATGCTGCCTTGTCTACCTATTTTACCAGCCCTGGCTACCTAATACCAGCCTGTCTGCCCATTTACTGCCCTGTCTACCTTTATGCTGCTCTGTCTACCTTTATACCAGCCCGGCTACCTAGACACCAGCCCCGTCTGCTCATATTACTGCCCTGTTACCCTATTACTGCCCTGGTCCCTATATACTGCTCTGTCTACCTTATACCACCCCTGGGCTACCGATATACTCCCCTGTTACCTATATACCTGCCTGTCTGCCTATATACCAGCCCTGTCTGCTTATATGCCCTGTCTCCCTTTTAAGTGGCCCTGTCTATATACTGGCCCTGCTGCCTATATTACTGCCCTGCCTGCCTACATACTGGCCTAGCTGGCTAATTACTGGCCTTGACTGCTACATACTTACCCTGACTGCCTACATACTGGCCCTGCCCACATTACTGGCCCTGCCTACATATGGCCTAGCTGGCTAATTACTGGCCCTACTGGCTAGTTACTGTGGGCAGCCCCAGCTACCTGGCTAGTTTTCTGTGGGCAGCCCCAGCTCTGGTTTGTTTTGTGGGCAGCCCCCGTACCTGGTAGTTACTGAGGGCAGCCCCAGCTACCTGGCTACTTATGTGGGGAGCCCCAGCTACCTGGCTACTTACTGTGGGCAGCCCAGCTACCTGGCTAGTTACTGTGGGCAGCCCAGCTACTGGTAGTTACTGGGGGCAGTCCCGTACTGGCTAGTTATTGGGGGCAGCCCCCGCTACCTGGCTAGTTACTGGGGGCAGCCCAGCTACTGGCTAGTTGCTGGGGGCAGCCCGAGCTACCCGGCTAGTTTACCGGGGCAGCCCAGTTTCCTGGTAGTTACTGGGAGCGCCCCAGCTACCTGGCTAGTTACTGGGGGCAGCCCCAGCTACTGGTAGTTACTGGGGGGAAGCCCCCGCTACCCGCCTAGTTATGGGAGCCAATTTTCAGGGGTAGGCCCTGCCCTACCTACCAAATTAATGGAGGAAGGCCCTGTTTACCTACTAATGGGGGTCTCCTATTTACTTGCCCCTTATTGACATTTTTTAATTTCTAATTTTTTTCGGTCTAACATCGCTGTTTGGGGGAATTGATAGGAAAGTGCTGAAAAAGAGAGGAGTCTAAGATGTATTTGTGGTAAATTCTACGGGGCGAGTAGTGACGGGAGAAGAAGACATTGCATGCTGTACCGGACAGAGAAAGAAATGAAAGGGAACGACTCATCAGGGAAGACGTCATGGAGGTTTGGGCCAGAAGAAGGGAAAAGGAGAAGAGAACAACTCCCATCAGAGATGATGTGTCCTGTGAGTCCCTGCTGGGCAGGGGTCATTTTACTTCTGTGATGAGTCAGTGCTGTATTCATGTGATGGTGACCTGACTACTGGTGATGTGATTGGTGGGGTTGTAGGTTATGTTGGTGCTTATATAGTGTCAGTGTAGGCTTGTCCCAGATTGCAAAGCAAGTGCACACCTGACTCTGTGATGAGGTGTTTCTCTTCACCACTGTTTCTTTCTTGCTTGTGTGTAGGCTGCTTTCACACGGAGCGGTTTTGGTGCATTTTTTTATGTATTTTTTGTGCAGAAATGTACAGCATTAACTGCTCTGCCTCTCTGCACAAAACGCACCAAAAACACATAAAAAAACACATCAAGAATGCTCTGTGTGAAAGCAGCCTTATAGTGTAGTTTATTTTAGAAAGTGGCGAGAACAAGGGGAACTTTTTAAGCGGATATTGTATGTGGGCTGCTGGGGACTTAGTGCCAGGGCTGATTTTTATTCCCAGTCCGGCCCTGGTTGGCAGCCAACCCGGAATCAATCAAGGCCTGCCCAAATACAGACTTAGAATCACAAGACAAGGACACTGGCAATAATACTTTTGAAATGAACAAGGAAGATACCTGGATGCCTGAGTGACTCCTCTGACTACCACTCAGGCACTGGAGTGCCTACGGCTGGGACCTGGGTCTGGTGGGACAGTTGCGATGAAAATGACCAGGTTTGCCATAGTACAGACATAGGGCGTTTTCCATCTGGTACTCCCTCCTGGTTTTAGCATCCATGGCTCCAAGTTTTATAGGCTCTTCCAGAATATTTCCTTTCTCCTCTCCTGGACCCTGCAGTCTATGCGGTCTGCAAGCGCCATGGCCTGCACTAATGTTGGGATGGCTGACCCAGATGTCTTTAATGACCTTAGATAGGCCCTGTTTGAACAAAGCCCTTAACACTGGGTCACACCATCCAGCAGTCAAACACCACTTGCGGAACTCAGGGCAGTACTCCTGGGATGACCTTTTTCCTTGACGTATGGTCAAGAGCTAAGTTTCTGCCAGAGCTGCTGGCTCAGAACATATGAGCCCTTGGGACTGAAAAAAACAGGTCCAGAGAATTCCACTTTGGAGTGGTGGGGGGAAGTTTAAGGGACCCATTCTTGATGGTCGCCCTGTAAAAGGGAGACCACTACACCCATCATTTGGGCCTCAGAGGCAAGTGGCTTAACCTGAAATACAGGCGACATGACTCCCAAAAAGTGTTGAACTTTCTGCGATCCCACAAAAACCGATCCGGGAGAAGCATCTTTGGTTCCCTGACAACAGCTGGCGGCGGGACAGGAGCTACCGCAGGAGGTGGAGCAGCAGCATCCTCTTGTTGCTCAGTGAGGCGGTGTAACTGATTAGCCAGGTCAGACACCATGTTAGCCAGGCCCTCCATGCATTTAGCGAGGTCCTGAATAGCATCCATGTTAATCTGGGCTGGTGATTATGTAAGGGACTCCTGGAGCATATAGACAGGACAGACAAACAGTAAGACCTAGTGCTAGGCTCCCAAATCCATCCCTGTCTACTTGCCAGCCTGACCCCAAGCGGTCCCTACTCAATTGTATTGCGGTCCCTATCCTGAGTATGTGCAAACACAGAACACACAAGACAGACAAAACACAATAGTAGGAAAGTCAGCAGAAAAGGGTCAAAACCAGGGAGAGCAAAACAGTACCTAACAACAGGCAGAAACTGAAGTTGAAAGGCAGGCAAAAGGTCAGAATTCGAGGTAATCCAAAATAGCAAACACAGAACACCAGCTCAGCCAAAATAGACTATCACCAGCAAAGCTGCTGAGCAGAAGAGATCTACATAAGGGATGTCAGAGTCCAGATCATGATTGGACCGGCCCTCTGACCCCTTCGTCCACACAGAACACAGACACTGTGTAACTACTGAGTCAGGATTATGTGACAAAAGTGCATAGACTTTAATGCTTTTTACATTGTGTGTATAAATTATGCTGATTCTGTATAAAAAGAGTACAGTACGCGCCACAGAACATTGTGTGTTGTGGGAGCTCGCGCTAAGACGCACGTACTCCCGCGGCGGGCTGCCGGCCCCATTGACATGAGTTACTCACTGCGCGTATTTGCCGCAAGTAATTGACATGTCAATGTCAATTGACATGACAATCGTTTGTACGAGCGGGGAGAGGAGGCGTAATCCATAGTTATCTATGAGAGCTATGGATTACCGTAATTATGGGGTGCATTTCCTCGCGTATTAAGCGCAGTACGCCGCAAAATACGCAGCGAAATGCGCCCCAAAATAAGCTGTGTGAACATAGCCTTAGTAGTCAACAGTTAACAGTCAGTTGTTGTGAGTTGAGTTCTCATTAAGCACAGTTCCTGAAACCAAATGTGTGCAGCCCTGTATTTATGCCATCTATGTTCCAAGACAGCTTGTCTTCTTCTTTGGCCAAAACTTAAGGAAGGACAAGCAAGTAAGAGAAATTTTGGAAGGGAAAAGACCTGAAAGCATCTGGAGTGAATTTCTGTATAATGAAAATACATGAGGATGAAGTAAATGAAGACAAAGCCTCGTAGTCAGTTGATGTCTAGTGGCTTTCAACCTAACTCAATCCACTAGTCTTAGAGAAGTTTCCAGATTGCTTGGGTCAAGCAAATAAGCTCCTATGGAAAATGTTAAATAGTCAAAAGTTTGGATTCTAGTTTTGGTGCTACCCCTGTTTCAGGCTTCTTGCAAGAACTGTACAAAAACTCTACAACTTGCAAGAATTTTTTTTGGAATAACGACTAGCATGGATTAAAATATTTGTTTGTTACTACATCACATTGTCTCCTGTCTCTCATTTTGCATCAACACCAAGGAAACCTCAATCATCATCAGGGAAGGGAGGCTTATTGAGAGAGTATGTCCCAGGGGAAATTAAAGGAACAAAACCTACAATAAGCAGACCCCCTCTTTACTGTAGCAGGGTAGTAAGGGAGGATTGGGTAAGAGATAGCCATTGTGACTAGTATCTATAACTACCAGAGCCATTCCTAGGCAAAATAGCACCTACGGCAGGCTACATTGTGATGCATCTATTCACAATTAACCAGTTGCTTGCCACCCTTCCTTGTTACTCATTTTCTTTATTACACATGGGTTTAAATCTTCTAACACTTTCTTGCACCCGGCTATTCTACGAATGTTTTCGCCTTTTGTTCATAATGTATTATTCTTATGTAATTTTACATTAGGTTTTTTTTAAACACTATATGCAGTCCCTGGGTTATGAACAAGATACGTTCTTTAGGTTTGTTCTTAAGTTGAATTTGTGTGTAACTCGGAATATGTAAATTTTTTAGCCCAAAAAAATAAGATTTATACAACGCGTTTTGGCCTTGTTTAGCCTTACTCAGGTCAGGTCTGGCAGTACATGTGCAAGCGGCTGCAACTCCACTTATGGAGCACGGGAGAACCAAGACTGTGAGCAGAAGATGGCATCATACATATTTTTGGACTTACAAAATTGCCCTTGTACATTCTACATTCATTCTACTAGATTAATTAGATTAGTATATGTATTTAACACCGGGGGGGGTGTGGATTCAACTAAAAAAAAATACACCCAGCCAGTGTTGAGTACGTGTCATAATCGTATGGGTGTATAATCTGCATGCTGGGACATGTAGTTCCTTTGCAGCTGCCATGGAACTACAAGTACCAGCATGGCACACTAGATATCCTTCAAAATTAAAGGGGTTGTCCATTTTATTTAGTTTTTATTTATTATGTACATTATAGAAAAATCATACAGTCTTTTAATAATCTGTATGAAGGTAACAGGAGAAAGAAAAGCCGGTGTGGGAGCGCACCCTCATGTATTACAGTGGCACACCAATGGTAATAAGAAAATGTTACTGTATCTGCTCACCTGGTGCTGTTATGCTGATGAAGGAGGCACAACTCTCCGTTAGGCGATATGCTGATGCACCCGGTAAGGAGCTTACTGATGTTTCTAATTTCCTGGTCCTTCCAAGGGAAGGGGTACAGAGGAAGATGGGTAAAACTGAGTAAAATTCCGATAGCTGACCCACTTAAAAGCCAACGACTATGTGGTTCCAAAATAGCGCAGAGACTCCAATGTTAATGTTAGAAAAAGTTAAAAATACCGTGCTTATTGACAGAAGTTATGCATTATGTGCTTATTGCACTTCCTCAGACTTCATGTTTTTCTATTAACATTTGAGTCTCTGCACCATTTTGGAACCACATAGTTGTTGAGTTTTTAGTGGGTCAACTATCAGGATTTTACTCGGTTTTACACAATCTTCTAACATACATATACAGCGGGAAAAATAAGCCTTAGATACACTGGAAAGTTTTCCCACCTACAAAGAATGGAGACGTCTGTATTTTTTTATTGAAGTTACACTGCAACTGTGAGAGAAAGAATCTAAAAAAAAAATCCATAAAATCATATGGTATGATTTTTAAATAATTTGCATTTTATTGCATGAAATAAGTATTTAATCACCTACCAATCAGCAAGTACTCTGGCTTACAGACCTGTTAGTTTTTGTTTAAGAAGCCCACTTGCTCTGCACTCATTACCTGTATTAATTGCACCTGTTTGAACTTGTTACCTGTATAAAAGACACCTGTCCATGCACTCAATCAATCACACTCCAGCATCTCCACCATGGCCAAAACCAAAGCGCTGTCTAAAGACACCAGGGACAAAATTGTAGACTTGCATAAGGCTGGGATGGACTACAGGACAATAGGCAAGCAGCTTGGTGAGAAGGCAACAACTGTTGGTGCAATTATTAGAAAATGAAAGAAACAGACAATGACTGTCAATCTTCCTCGGTCTGGGGCTCCATTTAAGATCTCGGCTTGTGGGGTAAGGATGATTCTAAGAAAGTCAGAACTACATGGGAAGATCTGGTCAATGACCTGAATGAAGCTGGGACCACAGTCTTAAAGATTACCGTTAGTATCATAATACGCCATCATGGATTAAAATCTTGCAGGGCACACAAGGTCCCCCTGCTCATGCCAGCACATGTCCAGGCCATTTGAAATTTGCCAATAACTATGTGGATGATCCATGGCATGGGAGAAGGACATGTGGTCAAATGAGACCAATACAACTTTTTGGTATCAACTCCACTTGCCATGTTTGGAGGAAAAAGAAGGATGAGTACAACCCTAAGAACACCGTCCCAACCATAAAGCATGGGGTTGAAACATCATACTTTGGGGCTTCTTTTCTGCAAAGAGGACAGGACAACTGCTTCGTATTGAAGGGAGGGTGGATGGGGCCACATATCGCAAGATTTTGGCCAACAACCTCCTTCCATCAGTAAAAGCAGTGAAGATGAGTTGTGGCTGGGTCTTCCAACATGACAATGACCTGAAATACACAGCCAGGGCAACTAAGGGAGTGGCTCCGCAAGAAGCATTTCAAGGTCCTGGAGTAGTCTAGCCAGCTTCCATATCTGAATCCAATCGAAAATCTGAAACGCCAAGTAGCCCAGCGACAGTCTCGAAACCTGAAAGATCTAAAAAAAAGATGTATGGAAGAGTGGGACAAAGTCCCTGCTGCAGTGTGTGCCAACGTGGTCAAGAACTGCAGGAAACGTCTGACCTCTGTAATTGCAAACAAAGGTTTCTGCAACAAATATTAAGTTCTCTTTTTCTATTGTATCAAATACTTATTTCATACAATATAATGCTAATTAATTATTTAAAAATCCTACAATGTGATTTTTTTTTTTTTTTACATTCTGTCTCTCTGTATCTAATACTTATTTTCCACACTGTATTTAAAATTATGCTCCTGTGCCTCTTTAACACTAATGCAGTATCTGGAAATGAAGAAAAATGGTACAGACCACATTCCTATCCTTAGTTATGGATAACATGGAGTAGCTGTATGGACTAAACATGGTGTCAGTCACATGACCTACTAGCATTCAGTTATCATCAGGGTTACATGATATCTATGGGGTAACTGAATAGGAATAATGGTGGACTAATTATTAATATGGTTATTACAGCAGCAGCTTCACTGTATGTAGTTACTTGTGTAACTGCTGTCTAGGTGATGTCATGTTGTTAATAAAGTTAAATGTAAAAAAATAAATAAATAAAAAAGACAGAAAGATGAGACAGAGAAGAGTGTGCAGCATCTTTTCCCCAGACACTGATAGACATACAATGCTATTGCAGGTAGTAATACTGGAGAAGTTCTGTAGTTCAATAAACTACTTTTACCTTGATACCAGGGGTCATATGTCCATAGAGTTACTCCATGGCTGGTTTCCCTTTTGGACTACTATGGATTCGTTGGACTACGTCGGATCAGCCTTGGGTCTATTTTTTTTAATTAAATGGCTAAAAAGGGCTGGTGTCAGGTAGTGTTTATTTAAATACATTTTTTGTGTTCAGTGTTGTGTTTTTTTCATTTTAATTCCAGTGTTAGTAATAGAAGTGTCTGACAGACGCCTCTCCATTACTATCACTGAGGCTTGGTGTCAGTCATCTGTTTTTTTTGTCACTAACCCCATATCACTATAGTGTATCCAGTTGGGACTGGCATGTCTGGGGCCCACCAGTGGAGTTGATTCTTGAGGTCCACCAGAGGAGTTGATTCTTGGGGACAACCAGTGGAGTTGATTCTTGGGTGCACTTTTCAGTTATTCTATATGACTGCATATACTCTATATGATTCTGCCTCTTCCTTTCTCCCTGAAAAGCAAATCTGTTCATGTCTACCGGTGGTTTCTCCTGCTGCCATGTTGGCCAGTCTAAGCCTGATCACAAGAAGATTGATAACGAAGAGTAGGACACCGCAAAGGCAGCACCGACAGAAGGCAGAAGGAAAAGCACCAAAGGGACACGAGTGATGGAGGCAACACTGCTGGGACATCAGGGATGGAGATGATACCACAAGAACATTAGTTACAGAAAGACACTGCTAGGACATTATGGACAGGGGGGCAAAAGGTCGGACACCAAATGGACACAAGTGACGGAGATGGTACCACTAGGACACCAGGAATGGAAGTAACAATATTGGGACACTAGTAATGGAGAAACATTACAAAGTTGCGATTGGTACAGTTACCATGTTGTGTAAGCTGTCTCACATATAGACTTATGGCTGGGTCTTTATAACTATTCAGCCAAGGTTGTTCATTAACAACCTTCTTTATTGGCCACCATCTAGCAGTGCTTTCCCTTCTTACTGCTTCGGTAGCCCCAATGCACAGTCACAGAAAAGGTGAAACCTACCAGTAGTTGGCAGTGCTGCTTGTTTAAACTGCAGAAGCGGGACTTTGGGGGCAGGTTGCAGCAAGCTTCGACTTCATTGAGTTTCATAAGTACGTGGGGCCCAGGGAGGGAGATGTGAAGCATGCGGCAAGATGAACTGACATTTTGCCACTTGCCTTAGCTGTAGAAATTTGAAATGAAGCTCAGTGGCACACGGGGGGTTTTACCAACTAGGGGTACTGGGTAGAGCCAGGTAACCATCAGAAACAGACCCTCTAGTGTGATGGTAGGTTTCTGGGGCAGCTGGTATTTTTATAGTGGGAAGGGTCCAATATCAGGCAGCAGCTGCTAATTTTAACTTGACTTCATTTTTTTTCATTTATTGAAAATTAGTAAATGTGCATCCACTATAATAAATATATAAAAAACAATGTATGATTCCCCTCATATTTCATAACCAGCGAAGGTAAAACCAGCTGATGCATAATGATACAATCAGGATGGGAAGGTCCATGGTTATTGGTACCTTCCCACCCTAAAAACACCATCACATTAGAGGGTCCCCTTCTGATGGTAACCAGGGACTTTCCAGTACCCCTGGTGCAGTGGGTACTGGGGTAATAGTGACATCTGGTTAGCTAGTAATAAAGAAGTGTCTCTCAGACACTAGCACTGGAATAAAATGGTAAAAAAAACACAATGACAACACAAAAACTTTTTTTAATAAACACTCCCTGGCAACAGCCCTCGTTGATGATATTATTAACCAAATGGATCCAACGCTGGTATGATGTAGTCCTGTGAACCCGATATAGTCTAAAGGGGAATTCTGTATAAAAACAGAAACACTATTAAAAACTTGACAGTACTAAACTCCATCCTCTGCACTCATCTGCCTGCAACTGATTTTCTGCGGTTGTACGGTACGGAGTTCAAGTTTCACAATATGTTTCTGGGGGGAACAGACCACAGCCACGGCACATTCTCAAGGAGGAAGGTCTTCTGTACCCCCAAGGAATTGTGCCTGTAAGCTGTGCTCTGTACTTCCCTCTACTGACACTCCCCCACCATTATGTTATGCGTCCTAGTGGCAACACAAAATACAACCCTACCTATCACCTCATAAATCCTCCACCCTCACTTATCACCCCAGTTTGAACAGAGGTGGGAACAGGTAGGGAAGTGCCGGAAAAGTTTGCATTCTAAGATGTTTGTGTGGTAAATTCCACAGGGACAAGTCATGGTCGAGAGAAGCCATCATGGTGGTCTGGACCGGATGGAGAAGAAAAGCGAAAGAGAATGACTGTTACCTGTGAGTCCCCAGATGTATCTGCACTCTAATCATTTAAATGACTGCAGAGCGCCTTTGTACAACTGGTAACTACCCCATATGGTCACTATATGGTGGTAGAATAGGCTATCTAACATCCATAAAAACCTGGTGATGGCAAAAAAAACCACCAAAAAAGTAAAATACAAATAAACACATAAAACAGAACACAATACTCTTTAAAAAAAAAAAAGTAAAATTAAAAAGGCATACGTTTAGTATTGTCACATCGTCACAATGACGTATAGCGGCCAATACCTGTCTCCGCCGCTATATGCCTGCTGTTGAAAGTATGTGCTGCCAGCACGTACTTTCAACAACAGTATGGCCTGGCCTCTTATACTTTCCCTTTCCAGATGTGTACTTGCCTGAAAGAAGTGTCATTATTTTACCATATTTGCAGGATGTATATTGGGAGCATTGCAGCGCAATTATGCCCTGAAGCGGGGAGCTAATAAGCCGTGTGAACATATCCTAGTTACTAATACAAAACAGTTCCTACAGAAAGGTTCAGCCAGGAGGTGGCGCAATTGTCATAGTTTTTTTTTAACTGTTGCTCTCTTTGTATATTTACATTTCTTAGAAAAATTAATAATTTTAGA
The DNA here is from genome assembly GCA_025379985.1 of Phyllomedusa bahiana. Lineage (NCBI taxonomy): Eukaryota > Metazoa > Chordata > Amphibia > Anura > Hylidae > Phyllomedusa > Phyllomedusa bahiana. The sequence continues at coordinate 119,557 of JAODAL010005672.1, read as the reverse complement.
TAGACTTTAGTGTACAGTTGACGTTAGTTTAAGTAGACCATTCTGTTTAGGTTAGTCCTACTTGAATTTCTCCTTAACATGGTACATTAGAGATCATAGTATCACCTGTCAGCTGTGCTGTGTTTTTACAGTGGTATTATATATAGACTTGCACATACTGGGAGTGAGTGGTGTGGCTGGTTCTGAGCCGGCTGCAGTAGAGGATTTCACTATATGAACTGGCTTAGTTCTTGTTAGTACTTGTGTGACAGCAGTGTCTGCGTCCTTGTCCTGTGCTCTCTGGTAAAAGCAGCTGTAGTAAACAGCAACTAGTGTTAGTGTCAGCTTGACGACGAGTGTCTGCGTATCGGCTTGCTCTATTCTCAGACTGGGGTGGATTGTATCTGATGACCAATACTGACTGTAAACTTAGTGAAGTTTACAGACATACTCATCGCCTCCTCATTCATGAGTGTATTACTGAGTATTTGTGAAGCTAAATAAGAGGGTAGCGATCGGGACTAGTGTTGGCATAGAGTCCAATGTCCCTTCAGGCTGCTTTACTAGAAACTTTTTGCAGAGTCATGACTTGACACAGCAGCTTGATACACTCCCTGAGGGCGCGCTCCATTAGAGGTTATGACAGCCTGTGACATTGTCTCCTCACTTCTCACCCACAGGTCCAGTACCAGGCGTCATGGTTCAGCTATTCTACAAGTAACATGGATATCAGACCGGCCAAGAAGAAATTTACCATCAGATACCAGAACAGCCTACCTCTACTCAAACCGTTCCGCACCTCGCACAGGTAAACGTGCTTTCCAAGTGTGAATTATGTGGAGTACATGTAGTCTCAATGGTTTATGGTTTGTGGCCGCACAAAACAGAAGTAGTACACTATGTATAGGAAGATCACATTACAAGTGTACATTTAGTAAAACTGCTTTAGGACTTAGTTGTGAATGAATGTGCTGGCTAATTTTGGATATTTTGAATAGTGCATTTGGAGAATTGGTTGTTTTCATTTTTGCACTTAAAATCAGTGGGAATGGAGCCGATTGTGCTGAATGTAGGGAGGCATTGGCCCAAAGGAGAGGCAAATTTAGAAATAGGGACCCATCTGATAATGTTGCCTTGACTTGGTAGGTGGGCAATTTGATAAAACTGTGCACCAAAAACCTCTATTTTATGCCTGTAGAAAAAAAAATAGCAATAATGCAGTTGAAATGCTCCATAAATTCTATAATTATGGGTTGTAAAGGCTGCTGTATTTCTGTGCTGGAGAATATACTTAAATACGCAAACTAGAATTAAAAAGTTATATCTGTGTTACTAAAAGCTGCTAAATGTTGATGGCAAATAAAGAACATTTCTACTCAGAGTGGAAAGGTAATTGGTTGCTATAGAATATTTCCAGTATGTTCATATAGGTGACTATGAACAGAGTTGTTTATATAGCTCTAACTCTTTAGAATAAATATCATTAATTTACTTATCATTTTGATTTAGTGTAGAATGCTTATACATATGTTCTTTTCTGGGATTGTGCAAAACTAATACTGTATTACAAATTCTTTGAAAACCAGAATAATGGTATTTTAATTGTTCAATATATATAGGGTGACATGTATGATTTCTAGCACTCAGGCGCCATTTTTTTTTGTGTGCATCATTAGCGTAGAATACGCCTGAATCTATTAACCTGTTCTACTGCGGGTCATAGATTTAGCGCTTTCTAGCTACTAAGCGACACTTCTGGCTCAGGTAAGCCACTTTTATAGTGATCTACCTGTTCCAGCAGTAATGCGGCTGGATTTGCCGATAAACGGTCATAAATGTGTAGAATCGTACGGGTTGTAGTGCACCACGCCTCCCAGCATGCCCCCCATTCAAAGGCCATTACAAAGTGCCGTGGGCGCTTTGTAACGCGCCTAATATTGGAGTGCGCCTGGTTAAAAATATAGGGCCACATGTATGAAATTTGCCGTTTAAATGCCAAATTTCATGCGCATAATAATAGCCTAGAATGAGCCTGATTTATGAACTCACTCTACAGCGGGTCATAAATCAGGCGCATTCTACCTCACTTCTGGCTCAGGTATACCACTTTGAAAGTGGTTTACCTGTTCCAGCAGTAATGCGCCTAGAAATGCCGTAGCAAAGCTATAAATCTATAGATTCGTACGGTTCTAGTGCACCCTGCCTCCTGAAATTAGGCGCATTACAAAGTGCCGCTTGCGCTCTGTAATGTGCCTGGTAATGACTTACGTGAGGCTCTGCGCTAATGCGAACGGGGCTGCGGCTGATGTCCGGCTGAAAAGACGCCAGACTTTTGGTGAAGCCACATTCATACATGTCACCCATAGTGCATACTAATGAACTATATTGGTTTGTATCTGCATTAGAAACATAAGATATCATACCATGTAATGTGTTTTTGTAACTGGAATCTGTGATATAAGGCCAGTTTCACATATGTGTTTGCTTTTCCTTTATTCTCTTCTGTCTTTAAACCAGAAAAATGGAATAGATCTGTTACCCATTGGTTTCAATAGGTTTACTTCCGCTCAGTTTTGTTCAGTTTGGCTCTGTTTCGCTTGTTTTCTGTTGTTTTCCGTGATTTTGACTGTTTGATAAGATGATAGCTGAACGGAAATGACCCTTCCATTTTTTTTTAATTGAGGTCAATGGGAAACGGTTACAAATGTTTGCTTCCGTCTTTACATCTGTTAGGCTTGGTTTACATTTGCACGGGGGTTCCGTTTGTCGCATGTTCCATTGGGAATGACGGAAAAAATAGCACAGCAAGTTACACAATTTTTTTGTCTAAACAACGGACCCTGCGGCAGAAACCCGATGGACCCATTGTAATCATTAGGTTTCATGGGGCGCCGTTGGTGTCCATTTTATAACAGAGCCTTTTGTGTCTGTTTGTGGCTCTGCATCTGAGTTTAGGACCCTCTGCCACAGATCCGTCAGTTTTTCTGGGAATGTGCAGGTTGCAAGGACATGTGCAAGTTTCACACATTAAAATAAAAAGTAATCCATTTTAACCGAAACAAATTGATGCAAACAGTAACAAAAATAACAAAACAAGAATAATAACAATATATTTATAATGACAATTGGTAAATATTTTGCAGTCATCAACATCCAATTGATAATGCCGGCTTGTTTTCCTTCATGACATTAAACTGGATAACTCCACTTGCAAGAAAAGTTTACAGTCGGTCGACACTTAACGTAAATGATCTTTGGGGTCTGCCATCACAAGACTCATCAGAAGTGAACAGCTGGAGGTAAAAGTCATATTTGCTGTATAGTGGCTTGTTAAGAGAAATGTCTGTTCCATATCCCATTATGTCTGTCCCACGCTGTTGCTATTTATGAATGTATCTGTCTGGCTACAGATCACAACTGTCAGAAGCAGTTGTGTACATAGATAGTACATAGCAAAATGCCCTACATCACGGTGCTGGGTTTTGTCACCAAGGACAGGAGGGCCATGTTTTGTGTCCCTATATGAGCATTTTGACAATCCTCAACACCATTAATAACTAATAATGCAGCTTCTCTGGAGGGGAAAGTGCCTACGTTCTCACTACTCAGAGGTAAAGGTGAAAAGATCAAGCAGGGCTAGGCTCTCTAGTGCCCAATGGTAGTTGCATACTTCTATGGTATTTGTGTCCCCCCCCTTCCCTTCTGTAAATTCTATGGTATTTAAAGGGGTTTTCTCATCACAAGCTTTTGCAGACTTGAGCTGCTGATCTGTTTTACAGCTTCAAATCCAGGGGCGAGTCTCTCCTCCCAGTAGGTGGGTCTTCCCTCACTGAAGAGTTGTGACATCATCATTTTGTGTGTGCAGTGGGAGAGAGAGGATGTCACAGCTCTGCAGACCTCTTGCAATGGTTCTCATGTCTGCAGAGCTGTCACCTGCCTCCTAGACCGAACAAGCTCCTTGTAACCAGAGCACCTGTATTGGTGTAAACAGTTATACATACAGCCTGAACTGATGGAACAAATGTGAGGAATGCACGCTGCCCTCCTTCCTCCCTCCCCGTTATCAGGCGGAGGTATAGGGGACCAGACTGTATAAGGTTGTGTTATATTTGGGGAGAGAGTGAATCTAGCAGCTGGAGACTTAGTAATTGCCCAGATCCTTTACATAGAGCTGAGATAGAAGCATAGAGAAGCTGAGGCACCTAGTTTCACTTTCAATTTACATAGCTCAGAGGGAAGTAAGCACAGAGTTCAGGCGACCAATCATCGTACAAGGGGCGTTTCCCATCCAGGGTGTGTGTCCCAACAGGGCTGAATGAAATATCAGGCAGCCAATCACAGAAAAGGGGGCGTGGCCCGACCACCTGCTACAGAAATAGCTATAGACGCACAGATTAGGTTATCTGCTATACTAAGTGATTTAGGTAATGCAAACCCTTTGCAAAAGTGCTTATTTTTACTGTCCCCATCATTAGAGATATGATCTTTGTAGCGAGAAAACCCCTTTAAGTCCTTGGCCAGCAGGTTCTATATTATTTAATCTACTTTGGAGCTCTCACTTAAATAGGTTGTTCACCTCCAATAAAAAATCATAACAGCAGCTTCTGGTGTCACAGTAAAATAAGAAAAAAATAATACTTCACTTCCTGCGGTCCCCAGTTCCAGCACCTCGTCTCCCTGGGCTTCTGTTTTCATTCCGTCACTTTTAAAAAGGGACGTCAATGTCAGAATTATTGGTTTGTTTGTTTTATACAATACCTCCCCAAAAAATAATAAAAGCTAATTGATGAATTACATGTACAAAATAGTGCCATTGGAAAATGCCTGCTAAAACCAAGACCTCATACAGCTACATCAATGGCAAAATTAAAAAAATGAAGGCTCTTCAAATGTGAGGATAAAATAAAAATGTGGTCATTAGAGCCTAGAATAGGTCTGATTATTAATGAGTTTAATGGATTGTCTTACTACAAAGATTAGCTTTCAGCATGTGGGGAATAGTAAATGCAGACTTGTTTCAAAATACATTGCTCTTTTGATTTTACCTTGGAAGTAGATAAGAGAGATTTTATCTGCTCTGAGAGGTTTATCTGCTTACCATCTTGCTCTCCCCTTCTCTCTCTGCTCTTTGTCTTATTGTAAAGAAAATGGAGCCTCACACCTTGTTATGATAGTGGGTTCTCAGTGGAAATGGCCAGAAGGCCTATGTCCAAGTAATAGAAAATCCACGGCACTCCTCTTTGTGCAAAGAAGAAAACTTTGTATTCACATGCCAGATACATGACAAGGTAGATATAGAATTCAACTCTCTGTATCGTACAATGTGGTAGTAGAGATAATGAATCTCACAATAATGAGAATCCCATGGTCCCATTATCTCTACTACTGCATTTTACGATATATAGAGTTGAATTCTATATCTACCATGTCACGAATCTAGCATGTAAATAAAAAGTTTTTTTCTTTGCCTTCTTTACCGTGACTTTTCTATTACTCTTTGTCTTATCTGAGATCAGGGAGTGACATCACCAGGACAGCAGCTTGAGAACAGAATTTGTTATCTATATACCAGTGCAATGAGAAGAAAAAGGAATATGGAGCTGATATGCTAACCACTGCTATAGAACCACCTACAGCCTAACCAGGAAGAGTCAGGAACCATGAGTCTGAAGCTGTCTGTGGCTTTGTGAAACAGCATGGTAAGACAATCTCTTTAAGGCTGGTTTCACATGAGTGTAAATAAGCACAGTTATAAGAGCTGCAAGTTCAGGACCGTCCATGGATATTAAAACCCAAGTTAACAGCATCATAAGGATATATAGGACGACATGCATGAAATTTTGCGTGTCAATAATGGCATAATAATGGAATAGAATGCGTCTGATTTATGAACCCGCTGCGCATTCTAGCACTAGGGTGACATTTCTGGCACATGTATACCACTTTGAAAGTGGTCTACCTGTTCCAGCTGTAACGTGCCTACAAGTGCCATAGTGAAGCTATAAATATGTAACTCCACTATGGTTCTAGTGTGCCCCGCCTCAGGCATTACAAAGCGCCGCAGGCACTATGTAATGCACCCGATAATGGCGTGTGGGAGATTTAAACATGTATGAACGGGGCTGTGCCTGATATCGGGCTGAAAAGACGCCAGATATCTGGCGCAGCCCCGTTCATACATGTCGCCTATAGTGTTTATGATGCTGTAAGAATGGCTTTTAAAAAAATAGAAAAATCCAGATAGCATTTCCAAGTGTAAAAATAGGTCTTTTATTCATCCAAGCAGCATTTCAGCTCTTACTGAAGCTGGGAAAATGCTCTAGTAAGCTGAAATATACGTTGGGTGAATTAAAAGGGTTGTCTCACTACAAGGATTGCTTTTTATGTTAAAGATCTTGTAAAAACAAGTCACTTTGCAATATATGTCCATTAACAGTGTCCTACATATTCCTAGACATTTTCCTCCTGTATGGACTGCATCAGCTCCTCTGATCACTATAGCTGTTCAATCTCTCCGGATAGGCTGCCAGTGCCAGTTGCTATAGCTACAGACCTGGTGTCCTCAGCAGCTTATCAACACCAGTAGTAGCCAGTAAACATGCCCCTGAATTAAAAAATAAAACAGAAAAAAACTAGATTGAGGTAAGATAAATCAATGTAGTGAGACAATCCCTTTAAAGATCTATTTTCTTTTACTTGAAAGTACTGGATTTCTCAATTTTTGACACCGCCCTATAGACTTTGGTTTAGGTCTGCTGTGGCGTGCACCCTTATCAGTTTTTCAGTAAATTTATTGACATCCCTTTGATGCTGACTTCTGTTCATAGACTTGCTTGTTAGATCAGCAATTGGAAAGGACATGGGACTATAAGGCTATGTCCACACAGCACACAAAAACGTCCGTTTTGTCAGCGTTTTTCGTTTTCTGAAAACGCTGAAAAAAAGACTGAAAACAGATCCCATAGACTTTAATAGTAAAAACTTTCTATAGTCTCCACAGAAGGTTTTTTCTGCTCGTTTTTGCTGCTGTTGAAAAAAACGACAGAGAAGGATAGAAAATTTAGTATTGGACTCTATGTAAAGCGGCTGACTTTTTTACCCGCTTTTTAACAGGTGTTTTACAGAAATAGCAATTATAATGCTGTGCATTTCTGCAAAAAAGCGCCAAAAAAGGCGTAAAAAATGCACCAAAAAGCGCAAAATGAGATCGTTTTTTGAGCTGTTTTTGGTATGCATTGGACAAAAAACTCAGTTTTATGAACGGTTTAAGGATTTGGTTTTCATAGAGTTTTTTGCCCAATGCCGTGTAGGCCTAGCCAATACAAGTATAACGTTTCTGGTCATACCGAAATTCAAGGGTAATCTTTTAGTTCATATTGTTTTTTTCACTCATGTAACATAAAAGCTGCATTGCTCCTTTTTTGTTGATAGATGTGCACCATATTATGTTGTCGTATCCGCTTTTCTGTTCTTCTTTCTTACGAAAGGAAACCAGACAGCTTCCATTTGGCTCTGATCCCCGAATCTGTTCTCTTCTTTTAAATCAACAGTTCCAAACATAGTTGTCTTTGTACTTGTGCTACAAAACTATTTTAACTGTCAGATAAACTCCTAATATTTCAGTAATGCTCGGTATAAAATAACAATTTGTGCGTTATAATCCTTCATTCCATTAGTCACGTACTGTTGAAATAGCGGACAATCCCCTTTAAAAGCTCTGATGAGAAAAGAAGTCAATTTACTATGACAGTTTGGTTGTGTGAATTTTAATTTTTAAAGGGAATCTGTCAGGTGGTTTATGCTGCCTTATTTAAGAGCAGGATATGATAAACACTGCAAACAAACAATTTCCAGCATCCACAGTGTTTATCCAAAGTATGAAATAGTAATATAACTTGACTTTTATTCCAACATATTAAAAAATATCAGTTTTCGGAATAAAAATCTAATTTTATTACTATTTCATACTCTGGATCAACACTGCAGATGCTGGAAATCCTTGCAGTGTCTTTGAACTTGGTGAAACTTCCATTTAATTTTTAGAATTTGTAGAATAGGATAGAGGGAGAAAAGCTGAGCTCTGTGATAAATAGGTTTATATGACTTAAAGGGGTTGTATCATTACATTAAATTGTCTTCAGAATAAGGGGACAGTGAAAACAAGCAACTTTGCAATTGGATGTCATTTGCAAAGCTGTCTTGTTTTCACAGTCTGCCTTATCTTCGTTTTGTGTAAACACAGTTCCCCAGTGCCGGACGGATCCCACCTCCTTTCATTTCATTGGTTGACGGCTCTACTAATTTACATTCTGTTCGGCCCCCAATCGTATTCATGGGAGCGCGCATTCCTGCCTCTCTCACTCAGAATAAGGAGACGGCACCAATTTCACTCTATACAGCCACCAGCTCCTCAGTGACACAACAGCTGTTTCTACAATCAGAAAACAGCAGAATTGTGCCTCAGTGCCTTGTGTAAACATAGAAGGGAGACGGATCTGTGCTCTGGAGGAGTTCATAGAAGACTGGATTCAACTGTAACAAACCTCCAGCTCTGAGAGGAGAAGATATCAGTGCTCTGAGTTCATAGAAGACTGTCTAGACTGAATGCAGGGTGTGCTATGTAAACAAACAGCTCTTACAAAATAAGACTGCATAGGGAGAGGAACGACACAGTGACATGTGGACTCACAGAGGGGTGTAACACACTGACTCGGGAGCAAGCATGAACAGTGAAGGGGGGGGATGTCATCCCCCTTCAGTTAAGAAACACCCAGCTGGGAGAAGAAGAAACGTCCCTGCATTTTCGGAAATGAGAAAATCAAACTTCAAGAAAACACTGATGATGCGATACATCCCCTTTAAAGCAAATTTTGGAGTAAAAAGCAGAGTAAATCCTGACCAGACACTTTAAGAGGCAAGTCCCGCTTACCCCATCCATATACAGTGATTGACGGGTTTTTATGTATCAGTGTGTGTACAGAGCAAACAATTTTGTTCTGCTTTTTACTCAGACATTTAGCATCAAATCTTGTATACCTGTATATCACAGAGCTTAGCATTTCTCTTTTTATCATATATCTTATTACATTTTTTGGGGAAAGTGACCAAATAAACGCAGTTTTGACATTGGGTATATTTTCTATGGTGCTTACCTTATAGGATAAATAATGTTATATTTTAATAGATTGGACTCAGACAGAAGCATTAATCCCAAATATATTTAACTTTTTTATTCTTTATAATTTTATAATTTTTGTAAAACTACAAATAGGGGTTTGTGTTAAACTTTTAATATATTTTTGTAGTCCTTTAAATATTTTTTTCATTTTTTTTTATTTAACTAGTAGTCTCATTGTTGTACTTTATCACCAGATTGAGCCATTGCTTGTACACTGTTCTGCAAAAGTAATAAATAGCATAACAGTGTACAATTTTGTCTCTCCTATTACAATCTATTTCTGCAGTAGCAGTAGGAAGATGGAAGCCTGCATTAGACCCCCAGCTACTATGACAACCGGCCAGGACCCATCGATCTTCTTATGGTGGGCGACTAGGCAACGGAACTTTTAGAATTCTTAGTCACATTTACCACGTCATCTAAGGGTTTAAAAGACCAGGACCAGAATTAGCCCCAATCCGCTAGCAGCAAGTCCTGTCTGTAAATAGCAGCCGTTACCTGCTATTATGATGTAAGCATACAGTGAGTGTCAGTAATGGGTTCAAAATGTAAGTAGGTTTGATCACATAAAGGTACTTTAATGTTATTCACATGGTACATTCACATCTTGGCACCTGCACAATCTGTAGTAAAAGTCATGTGTGTCCCAATAAATTTGTAGAAAACATAACCTTAAACTTATTTGACCTCTACAGTATGTGAAAGAGTACATGCAATAAAGAAAGGGCTAAAGGAATAGTTATGAGAATGTAATGTACCAATTCACTGACAGGTTTCACACCTGTTTGTGTATAGGGATACACCTTTCATAGGTCAGTCCACTTATACAGTTGAAAGGGTCAATGAGGTAACCCAAACAATACCAAAGATTACTTTAATAGTCAAAAAAACTTATAGAAATCACTGGAAAGGACTATAAATCTTAACTTTTAATAGCTCTCTAAATATAAAATTACTATACCCAAATATAGGACCACTAACCCTATAAATTCCTATATCTATACTAACTGACAAAATGCATGTGGGGACATCATCCCGATAAGGACGGCCCCACCTAGATGTCTAATTACTGAACCCTAGTACACCCTACATGAGGTAGGGAAAATGTATACTTATTATAGATAACTTCAAAAATAGCAACCCATAACTTTTATAATGACCCTTGACCCATAGGTCAGTCCACACTGCATGGTTTATTGGTCGGTTTTTCAGCCTGTCTTCTGAAAACCGACCAGAAATTGTAGACTACTGAACAAATTTTCTATTAAAGTCTTTCAGCCAGATGGATTTTCAGCCGCCAGCGTTCCGAAAAACTTTGAACATGCACAATCCTCCACCTGGTTTTCGGTCAGAAGATGTGCAATTCAATGGTTATGGGAGACAGCAAATCTTCAAACCGTGGACGGAACCAAAACCATTCAAAAGACGATAAAATACTGGTCAGTTTCTAAAACAGAATCTGACTGGTATTTTGTATATGCCATGTGGACACACACAGAGGGGTGTCATGGGTGTGCCTGTGAACCCCATCCGGGTCGCAGGCACACCCGTAGTCCCTCCACGAGCAGCACCGCTGCCCGCATGTCGGGCAGCGGGCACGCTCACTCTGCCGGGCAGCGGGCACGCTCACCCTGCCGGCTGGGTCCCTGCCTACTTATCCAGCCGCGCTCCTGCTGCAGCTCCAGTCTCCCTGCGCGCGCGTCCCGCTCCCTAGGGTGCGCGCGCTCTGGCTCTGTGAAATTTAAAGGGCCAGCGCACCGGTAATTGGGTATTGCCGGTCACTGCCCTTATTTAAGCCTGCCCCTTCCTGAGTCTTGTGCCGGATCTTTAGTGCCAATTGCCTATTGAGAAAGCGTTCCTGAGTCTTGTCTGATTACCGTGTACCGTACCGTTTGCCTCCGTTCCTCGACCACGAATCTTGCCGCCTGCCATGACCTTCCTGCCTGTCCACGACCACGAACCTTGCCGCCTGCCCTGACCTTCCAGCCTGTTTCCAACTATGAGTCTGCCTTACGATTTTGTACCACGCTACACCTCGGCTGCCTCCGCAAGCAAGTCACGTCAGGGGTAGCGACCTGGTAGACTCCCGGGACCTACTTATATTCCGCTCCTTGGCGTGGCTTACGCCATCGCTTGCGGTGGTCCAGAAGATCCACTACTACCGACCGTGACAGTAAGATCCGGCCATGGATCCCGCAAGGTGCCTCTGCCGCCCGACGCTGACCTCACCACCATCCTGGCTCAGCAGTGGCAACAGATCGCTCAGCAAACCCAGCAACTCAGTCATCTCTCTGCCATGATGCAGCAGTTCCTGGCCGCTCAGCAGCAGCAACCCGCTCCCGTGGCTCCCGCTGCACCTTTGGTGCCTGCACCAACCGCTGGTCCGGGGCTCCGTCTGTCTATGCCGTCCAAGTTCGATGGGGACTCCAAGGCTTGCAGGGGCTTTATCACCCAATGCTCCCTGCATATCGAGTTAATGGGCAACCAATTCCCAACCGAATGGTCAAAGGTGGCGTTCGTGCTCAGCCTTCTTTCCAGAAAGCCCTGGCCTGGGCTACCCCCCTCTGGGACAGGGACGACCCGATCACGGCAAACCTTGCTAAATTCCTCACCGAGTTCAGGAGTGTTATCGAGGAACCTGCTCGGGCATCTTCTGCCGAGACCGACTTGCTAAACATGCGCCAATGGGACTCATCTGTATGCGATTATGCAGTACGTTTCCGCACTTTGGCTTCTGAATTAATGGAATGAAGCGGCGTTGACTGCCACCTTCAAGAAGGGCCTCTCCAGGCCCTTCTTGATGCCTTGTCCGACCGGGACCTCCCGTCTTCCTTGAGTGACCTCATCTCCCTGGCCGCTCGGATTGACATCCGTTTCTCGAAACGCCAGGAAGAGCTCCGGCAAGAATGAGAACTGACTAGACCCCTTTGTCTCCCTCGTCTGGCTCCAGTATTCCAAAGGCCGCCACAGTTGTCCTCTCTGCCTGCTGCCGAGGAGGCCATGGAATTGGATAGAGCCCACCTGTCTGCACCGGAGCTAACCAGAAGATGTGAGGAGAACCTTTGTCTGTACTGTGGCAGTTCAGACCATTTCCGCAGATCTTGCCCACTGCGTCCTCAGCGTCCGGGAAACGGGCGCACCTAGGGTACGTGGGAGAGGCGTCCCTAGGTGAGAGCAAGGCCTCTCTTCCTCTGACCATGCCCGTGATCGTCAGCACTGGGTCAGGTTCCCAGTTTTACTTTGCTGCTTTCCTGGACTCTGGCTCGGCTGGAAATTTCTTGGACGCTGCCCTGGTGTCCCAGCATAACCTCCCCGTGATCCGCCTGGAGAAGCCCCTACTCATCTCCTCTGTCAGTGGAGAGATTCTCAGGGATCCAATTCGGTTCCGCACTGTGCCTCTGGTCTTACAAGTAGGGGTCCTGCACAAAGAGAGACTTGAGTTTAACGTGCTACCCCGTTCTTCCTCGTCCATTCTCCTGGGTCTCCTGGGGCCGCAGCGCCATGCTCCCGTGCTCAACGGGCAGACGGGCGAAGTCTTGAGTTGGGGTCCGGAGTGTCAGTCTCGCTGTTTGGTGGCACCTCGCCCGGTGCTTACCGCTTCTCCAGTACCGTCTAAACCTCTGACGGGCCTTCCCACACCGTATCAAGCTTTTGCAAACGTATTCTCCGAGAAGCAAGCTGAGACATTGCCTCCCCATCGCCCATATGACTGTCCTATTGATCTTCTGCCCGGGACGTCTCCTCCACAGGGCAGGGTTTACCCTCTGTCGGTACCTGAGACCTTGGCTATGTCTACCTATATCAAGAAGAATCTCCAGAAGGGGTTCATACGCAAGTCCTCCTCTCCAGCTGGGGCCGGGTTCTTTTTTGTGGCTAAGAAGTATGGTACCCTATGTCCTTGCATAGAATATCGTGGGCTCAACAAGATCACGGTAAAGAACCGCTATCCTCTGCCTCTGATCACGGAGCTTTTTGACCAGCTACGAGGTGCCAAGATACTTACTAAATTGGATCTGCGAGGGGCTTATAACCTCATACAGATACGTGAGGGTGATGAATCTAAGACCGCTTTCAACACTCGCAACGGGGTTTTCGAGTACCTGATCATGCCCTTCGGACTCTGCAATGCCCCAGCCGTCTTCCAAGAATTTTTCAATTACATATTCCGGGACCTCCTGTACACGTGCGTGGTCGTCTACCTGGATGATATTCTGGTGTTCTCTCCCGACCTTGAGTCCCATCAAGTTCATGTACGACAAGTCCTCAGACGTCTAAGGGCCAACCGCCTCTATGCCAAGCTCGAGAAGTGTCTGTTCCATCAGCAGAGCCTACCATTCCTCGGCTACATCATTTCCGACAGGGGCCTGCAGATGGACCCCGCTAAGTTGTCTGCCGTCCTACAGTGGCCACGTCCCGTGGGTCTCCGAGCCATACAGAGATTCCTGGGTTTCGCCAACTATTACAGGCAATTTATACCACATTTCTCCTCGCTGGTATCCCCCATAGTGGCATTAACCAAGAAGAACGCCAATCCAAAGCTCTGGCCACCGGCGGCAGAGGAAGCCTTCACCAAGTTAAAGTCTGCCTTCGCCTCTGCGCCTGTGCTCTCCCGGCCAGATACAGAGAAACCGTTTTTCCTCGAGGTCGATGCCTCCTCGGTGGGGGCCGGGGCTGTACTCTCCCAGAAAGGGCCCAAAGGCAAGACCCTCACTTGCGTTTTTTTCTCTAAAAGTTTTTCCTCTGCAGAAAGGAATTACTCAATTGGCGACCGGGAGTTACTGGCCATCAAGCTGGCCCTGGAGGAATGGCGGTATCTCTTGGAGGGGGCTCGTCACCCAGTCAACATCTATACCGACCATAAAAACCTGTTATATCTCCAAACAGCTCAACGCTTAAATCCACGCCAGGCTCGTTGGTCCCTCTTCTTCTCCTGATTGAATTTTCTAATTCATTTTCGCCCTGCAATACGAAATGTCAAGGCCGACGCTCTTTCCCGTGCTTCGGATGTGACTGGGAACGAACCCACTCCACGGCACATTATCCCTCCAGAACGGCTCATCTCTGCCGTGCCCGTAGACCTACAACGTATTCCTCCCGGCAAGACATACGTTCGTCCGGCTCTTCGGAAGAAGATACTGTCGTGGGGTCATTGCTCCCGTATGGCTGGGCACCCAGGGGTGCAGAGGTCTTGCTCCCTCATCTCTCGATTTTACTGGTGGCTGGGTCTAGTCCAGGATGTTCGTGAGTTCGTGGAGTCCTGCGCTTCCTGTGCCCGGAACAAGTCCCCTCGTCTCAAGCCGGCAGGTCTGCTTCTTCCACTACCGATACCCAGCTGTCCTTGGACCCATGTGGCCATGGACTTTATCACGGATCTCCCTCCTTCCTCTGGTAACACCGTGATCTGGGTGGTTACCGACCGGTTTTCCAAAATGTCTCACTTTATTCCTCTGCCGGGCTTACCCTCAGCCCCTCGCCTTGCCAGTCTATTTTTTCATGGGCTGCATGGGCTTCCTCGGCACATAGTGTTGGTCCGGGGTTTACCAATTTGTCTCTAGATGCTGGCGCTCCCTCTGTAACCAGCTACAAGTGAAACTGGACTTTTCTTCGGCCTATCACCCCCAGTCTAATGGGCAAGTGGAGAGAGTTAACCAGACCCTAGGCTGCTACCTGCGCCACTTTGTCTCTGCACACCAGGATGATTGGTCTAGTTTGTTACCCTGGGCAGAGTTTTCCTGTAGACTCGGAGTCTGCCGGAGCTGCTTCTTTCTTCATTGTCTACGGGCGACATCCCCGCCCACCCCCTCCCCCTTGTTGTACCCTCTGAGGTCCCTGCCTTGGAGGAGCTGCTCCAGGAGCTGACAGCTATCTGGAAGCAGACGCACCATTCTCTACTCAAGGCTTGCGCGCGTACCAAGGCACAAGCTGTCAGAAAGCGAAGACCCCCGCCGATCTTCTCTCCTGGTGACAAGGTCTGGTTGTCGGCTAAATATATCCGTTTCAAGGTTCTCAGCTATAAGCTTGGTCCCCGGTTCCTGGGTCCGTTCGAGGTGCTTAAGCGCATAAACCCAGTGGCATACAAGCTCCGCCTTCCTCCTACTATGCGGGCCCGAACCCCTTCCATGTCTCTCTTCTAAAACCGGTCATCCTAAATCGCTTCTCTCGGGTAGTTGCTCCTCCCACTCCTGAGGCCGATGCCACCAATGTCTTTACGGTTAAAGAGATTCTAGATATGAAGACGGTCAGAGGGAAGCGTTTTTTTCTCATTGACTGGAAGGGGCTCGGGCCCGAAGAGAGGACCTGGGAGCCAGAGGACAATATTCTGGACCGTAATATTATTCAGAAGTTCCTTCAGGCCAGAAAGAGGGGGAGGCCGAAGGGGGGTGGTACTGTCACGGGTGGGCCTGCGAACACCGGCCCGTGTCGCACGCACACCCGTGGTCCCTCCACGAGCGGCATGTCGGGCAGCGGGCATGCTCACCCTGCCGGCTGGGTCCATGCCTACTTACCCGGCCACGCTCCTGCTGCAGCTCCAGTCTCCCAGCGCGCGCGACCCCGCTCCCCATGGCGTGCGCGCGCCGGCTCTGTGAAATTTAAAGGGCCAGCGCACCGGTAATTGGGCATTGCCGGTCGTTGCCCTTATTTAAACCTGCCCCCTTCCTCAGTCTTGTGCCGGATCTTTAGTGCCAATTGCCTATTTAGAAAGTGTTCCTGAGTCTTGTCTGATTACCGTGTACCGTACCGTTTGCCTCCGTTCCTCGACCATGAATCTTGCCGCCTGCCCTGACCTTCTGCCTGTCCCCAACCACGAACCTTGCCGCCTGCCTTGACCTTCCAGCCTGTCCCCGACTACGAGCCTGCCTTACGATTTTGTACCACGCTACACCTTGGCTGCCTCCGCAAGCAAGTCACGTCAGGGGTAGCGACCTGGTTGACTCCTGCCGCAGCAAGACATTCCCACTTTGTGGCGGGCTCTGGTGAAAACCGGGACCTACTTAGATTCTGCTCCCTTGCGTGGCTTACGCCATCGCTTGCGGTGCTCCAGAGGATCCACTACTACCGACCGTGACAAGGGGTATTCCCATATCATTGATTTGCTTTAATATATTCAAAAGTAAATAAACATTTTTACACACACTTCTGTTCTGATTTTCCTTCATTCCAAAGATACAGCAGGTTATCCATCCTGCTTGTTTGCAGATCATTTTCTAGGTTAACAACCAACTTTGTGCTCTGACAGAGTTGGCTGGGCTTGGAAGAACGTGCTCTTGGGGCAAGGGTTTAGTACTGAGGCTTTGAAATTGTGCTCCTGGCTTAAAAGGGATTTTCTCACTACAAAGATTTGCTTTCAACATATAGGATGAGGTAATTCAAGGCTTTTTCTAAATACAATAGTCTTTTGATTTTACTTTAGTCAGGAGATAAAAGAGATTTTGCCTGCTCCGATTGCACACAGGTTTCTTTGGTTACCTGGCCATATCTCTGCTATCTGATTAGAACAGAGAGCATGGAGTGATGTCACCATGGTCAGGAGAGCTCACTTCAAGCAGACTAATTATCTCTAACAAGATTAGCATCCATTTACAGATAACCAATTGTTTTCATTTCTGAGAGCACTTGTAGCTTTTGTTTACTGAAGATTAAGGTTAGGTTCACATCTGCGCTGGAGGTTCCATTTGGAACATCCATGGATAGGTGAAAAACTGACCCCATGGGATCTGTTCACTACGGACACCCATGGCACTCATTGTAATTAATAGGGTCTGTGTCCGTAGTGAATGGATCTCATGAGGTGAGTTTTTCACCTTTGCAATGGAGATTCTGAACGGAACCTCAACGGAGATGTGAACCAGGACTAACTCCTGCATTTCTAATGTCTCAGCTAGTTACAGAGAAGCTAGATATGTTAATCACTGCTATGGAACCTCCCACAGCCTGCCGAGAGCAGAGTGAAAGAAAAGCTGCTTGTGACTCAGCATGATGAGAAAACCACTTTAAGACAGATTTGAAGACCTTGAAAGGCTATGACTACACAGCAATTTTAAAATGCCTCCCAAAATGTGATGGCATTTTAAAATTGCTGGAGCACGCCGTACTGTTTTTTACGCCAAAAATGGCAGTCGGATTTCAGATTCTCAGCGGCCCAGTACTTTGTGGCTGTAGGAATCCGACTTTGGCCTGGCGGAATATATAACATGTTCTATATTCCGCTGTTTTTGGTTTATATAACAATAGGATATATAACATGTTCTATATTCTGTGGTTTTCGGTTCAGAAAAACCTCAGTAAAAAATCTGTGCTGTGTACGGTTCGGTTCTTCAGCGGATTCGAAATACTGAATCAACTGAAAAAACAACCAAAATCCTATGCTGCGTAGACCTAGCCTAACATTGAGAACTGACTAAGTAACGTGTTTCTACAGTGTCTTACAGCAATGAGCTGTTAGGCCTCTTTCACACACTGGACAGAAAAGCTTTTCGCCTCTAGTTTGGATGCGGGTTATCCCTATTGCAATGGGGCTAACCCACATCCCTGCTATCTGATTGGGATCTGATGAGGATCCACTCAAAAAAATGAACATGTTGATTCTTTTTTTCCCAGACAAAGACTGGAAAATCTGCACTGTAATTCAATGCGTAAACTACAACATGGTCTGGCTGTTCAAGTGAATTCGTCGTTGGAATGCAGAGGGATTTTAACAAGGAATTCAATGCGGAATCCATGTTGAATTCCTCATTAAAATCCAGTGTGTAAACATACCCGAACTGTACAATCCTTGTTGTATCATCTCCTCAGTTGGGTACCAGACCTCTCAGGATACAATTTCAGGGCCTCATACATTCATAAACTTCGGCCTCCCCTCCCCCCATGCTCTTAATTTGTGTCTTTATTCTGTGGGTTAGTATTATTCCACCAACAACCAATTTTTAAACTTTGCAACACTATTTTCTTACTACCGACCTTCTCATTATTCCATCAACAAAGCTCTGTGAGGACTAATATTTTTGCAGGGTAAGCTGTAGCCTTTATTGGTACAATTTAGAGCCACATATGACCACTTTTTTTCCAACTAAAGAATCGAGGAGACCAACAAAAAATATAATTCTGGCTTTTTTTTGTTCTGGTAGTGAGGATTTTGGATACATCACAGATTTCCATTAACTTATAATTTAATTTGGAATGCACACAGATATTGATGCAGAATGCAAGCAGATTCCACACTGAAATCCACATTCACATTTCTCCATGTGAAAATCTGTTAGACTCCTCTTGTGAGCAATTTAGCAGCATCCAACAGACAATCATGCCAAGCTTCCTCCAGCAGATCAATGCCAAAACAACAGTGGCATTACTAGGGTCTATAAAGATGTGTGTGTAAATAAAAATATACAATTAAAGGGGTTGTCTCACTACAAAGATTAGCTGTCAAAATGTATGGAAGACTTTTCCCAAACACATTGCTTTTATTTTGCTTTGTTGAAGAGATAAGAGTGATTTTATCTTCTCAGAGTGCACACATATTTTTCTGGTTACCAACCTGCTCTCCTCTTCTCTCTCTGCTCTTTATCTTATCTGAGAGCAGGGAGTGATGTTACCACAGGTCGGCACACAGGACTGTCAACAGCTTGAGAACAGAGTGTGCTATGTCTAAAAACAAAGCAGAGTAATTACTTTTGATTGTTTACTTTGAGGTATGAAGATGTCTGCCCTATAGATAACATCTGCTCTCATGTCAGTGCAATTAGAAGGGTTGAAGATGTTATCTATAGTGCAGAGAGCTGATATGCTAATCACTGCCATAGAACCACCGCCAGAATGCATGAACCTAAAACTGTTTGTGGCTCTGTGAAACAGCATGGTGAGACAACCCCCTTTAAAGGGGTTTTGTCACAAAGTAAAATTGATAGTGGGAAGTTTTCAAATTAAATAATAAACATTTTCACCATCCACCATTGTTAAAAAATTCTGTACCATTTTTCTTTAAACTGCGATCTTAGTTATCCATAGTGTACAGCTCGTCTCCAGGGGATACAACCAGTGACGAGAGTCCTTTAGTGCTGGCTGCTCATGCTCAGACATCACCTCTCCTCAGGCAACTACTGTCAGTATCTTCCCTGCTTAGTAATCACATACACTCCCTGCTGAGCGAGTGTTGAACCCCAGGTGCTGTCATTCCACTCCTGTCCTCTGTACTCCTTAGTAATTAATCAAGCAGTGCCAATAAAGAAAAAGAAACAAAATCAGATATGTGCACAGAGAAAAAAAAATCCATGTTTAGCTCCTGTGGGGATTTGAACCTAGGGCCCATATGCTGAAAGACAAAAGTGCTAACCACTCAGCTACATAGCTACTTACAGCTCTTTACACAAACAAGCCATTGTTTGACTAGAGTGTGGGGAAAGGCAGGGTGATTTCAAGCCTGTTAGGGCACATGCTATGTAGTTCAACCACACGCCCCCTTTTGAACACACTGAAAGCTGAAGCAGGACAAACCTAAAATGCCTTTGTGGTAAAATTCCTTTTAACTATAACTATTTTCTGTGTATGGTACCGCTAAATAATAATTATACAGTTACTATGTAATACTGCTGTGCCAGGAGTAAATATTATCACCATACTGTTATTGATAAAACAACTAGACTAATATTATCAATAACAATAGTATCAAGTTGCTTACATAATCCTGCCACATTATCACCACATATCACAAAGTGATACCACCATACTGTTAATGAATATAATCCATTACATTAAAACCAATATTACCACCATAGTGATCATTCTATGAAGATACCAGTTATACACAGATGCTCTGCAGAGCATACAATTGACTACAATACTGTTACATCCAGTGACTTACAGGTGATATCAACTCTGATAGGAGTCATTCTTCTTCCCTTTTTTCTGTATATGGCCTAGACCTCTATGGCCACGACTTATGTCTTCAGAATTTGCCACGGAAACATGTTAGACTCCTCATTTTTCTAGCACCTTCCTAACTATTCCTCATGTCTATACTGATTTTCCATTTATACTGCACCAAATGGCAATAATGTTCCCCTTGGTCCCCTACACAGTAATGGTACTCCCAAACAGTAAAAGTGCTCCCAGATAGTTATAAGGCTTTTTGTGGCTCCAGTAGGTAGGTTGATCCCCATATAGTAGATAGCCCCTCAAATTAATCAGACAGGTAGACCCTTCTTTTAGGTAGCCCTCCAAAAAAAGAAGTTATGCAGATGAGTAGGGAGACACCATCTTTTAGGCAGGTAGATCCCCAACTCCTCATTGGGTAGGTAAATATGTAAGCCCCCATTAGGTAGCTAGATAGGAAAGCCTCTATTAGATAGGCAAGTTCTTATTAGGTAGGTAGTAAAACGTTAATCCTAACTCCAAACCTTACCTAACCCTAGGGTTATGGTTGCGTTTGACTAACCCTATCCCTATTCCCCAGATGTTTTTGCAGGTGCTTTCTAGGGGCCAGAAAACACATGCAAAATCTCCCCCCCCCCCCCATAGAATTGAATGGGATATGGGTTCAGGACCTCCCAAACCCGAAAGTTGTGAGAACTTGCAGTACATGTTATGTTCGCAACTCTTTAAATCTACTACAAAGTTAAAGCTCCACAAAAATGTAATTCATTATGTTCTTTATATCCTTCCATATCTCAGAAATGCTATCAAAGTAAAGTAAACTAGCAATACACATAGTATGAAGCATATCTGCAGTTTTGTTACTATGTAAATTTAAATAATATTTTTTGTTCTCCATATGAAAAGGCTACAAAGGCTTTGGGAAGCAGAGCTCCAGAAGCGTGGGAAGACAAAAGCATCTCTTACACTAGTGCTATGGCGTTTCTGCCGAACCAGATCTTTGTTGGCTTTATTGTCTCTGATGATCACCATGGTGGCAATGTTCATTGGCCCCGTGAGTATATGTTCTGTTTGCCTAGACATTAGTTATGGTATGCAGTGCTACCATAGGTGAACAGGTGCGATTTTTTTAGTCTTGGTGAATGTTTGTAGATTAAGGTGGACCCTTCTATAATATAGAAATGTGAGTACGTTAACAATTAGCCAAATATAGAAACAACTAGTCAAGCATGTAAGATAAATTCCCTACATTTCTAAGCAAAAAAAGAACAGGAACTGTATAATTAAAAAACTGTTCTACATAGAATAAATAACTTTGTTGATGTAAATTTCACATATGACATTTTGACTTTGGGTGGGACAGGCAGTAGCTTTTATTATGAAGACATTTTATAGCAATACCTTTTCGTTCTTTCTACAGGCAATCTTCATTCGTGCGCTGCTTGAATACACAGAATCAATTGAATCAAATCTCCTTTATGGGCTACTTGTAGCACTTGGTATTTTTACAGCGGAGCTTGTAAGGTCTTGGTCTTTTGCACTTAACTGGGCGATGAACTATAGAACAGGAATTCGATTGAAAGGGGCAGTTTTAGCCTTGGCTTTCAGAAAGATACTAAAGCTTAAAGTTGTTAAGGATATTACAACAGGAGAGGTAAGTTATTTTCTGGATAGAGAAAATACAAAGGAACATTTTTGGTCACATGTTTAGCTAAGTATTTTGAATCCAAATTTCATATCTTTTAACGATTAAAGTGTAACACGAATTCTAAAATTTGGGATGCTGTGTAAAATGAAAAAATTGCAAGAATGTAATGATTTGGAGATAATTTTTTTTCCAACAGAATACAGAACACGTCAAAAGATGAAAATTTGATATTTTTTCCATTTGGTTTGAAAAAATCATTGATGGCAGCAACAAATCTCAAAAAAGTTGGGGCAGGTTTAACATAAGACTGGAAAAGTAAGTGGTACTTATGATAAACAGCTGGAGGCTCAATTTTTATCTATGTTACAAGACTATGTATAAAAATGACATGTTAGAGAGGCAGAGCCACTCAGAAGCAAATATGAACAGAGGTTCACCAATCTGTGAAAGACTGTGTCTAAAATTGTGAAACAATTTTAGAAAAATGTTTCTCAATGAAAAATTGCAAAGACTTTCAATATCCTACCATCAACAATATATAATAACATAAAAAAGATTCAGAGAATTAGGAGAAATCCATGTGCACAAAGGACAAGGCCAACAATCAATATTGGATACTCATGATCTACAGAGCCTTAGACGACACTGCATTAAAAAATGGACTCGGTCAATGCATAAAAACAGGGACGCCTACAGAAATCATTGTCTGAGAACATAGTTTTGCCATAGAATCCAAAAATGCAAAGCAGCTTACACATCATGAAAGGCATTATTAATGCAGAGCAGAGCAACATATGATCCCATCCAGGCAATGTCTTTATCAGGGGAGGCCTTTCATATTTCAGCAAGATAATGCATACTACATAACTACACAACAGCATGACTTCACAAAAGAAGAGTCTGGGTGCATCACAGACCTTTCACAAATAGAAAACATTTTTTGTATTATGAAACAAAGAATTTGGCAAAGAAGATCCAGGACTATTGAGCATCTAGAATCCTATATTAGACAAGAATGGGACAACATTCCTCTCCCAAAACTCTATTAATTGTTCACCTCATTTCCCAAAGGATTAAAGATTGTTGTAAAATGAAGAGGGGATTATACACAATGGTAGAGATAGCCCTGTCCCAACTTTTGGAGATGTGTTGCTACCATCAATTCCTAAGTTCATTTTTTTCAAACAAACTCGACAAATGTCTAACTTTAAGCATCTTTAAGCGTCTTCCAAATCATTTGAATTGTTATTTTTTATATGTATGTTACATATACATGTTTATTAATCTTAGGTAGAGCTTGAAAGTTATTAATAGCTATGATCACATTTGTTGTGTATATTTTAGTTGCTTGTAATGCATTTAAGAGATAATGCATGCTCTACAAAAATCTTAAGTCAGAGAAACAATGTTTTTATTCAATAGGCAATCTAAATGATGGTATTGTAGACCAAGATATAATATGGCCAACAGTATATAGAACAGTGAAGTGTGGCTGAATCCGCTTGCTCCAACTAACATAAGTGTCATGAAACTTGTTAGATAACTTTCCATTTTCATTTCCAACATATGTATATAAGTATAGGTTTGTGTAGGTCATAGTGTGGTACTTTATGCATCTAAGCTGATCAGATGCTGCAAAAATGGTGTATTTTGTCTTCCAGCTGGTTAACATGTGTAGCAGCGATGGTCATCGATTATATGAAGCCGCCTCTATAGGTTGTATGCTTGCTGCTGGCCCTTTCATCGCCCTATTAGGACTGCTATACACTGTCTTCTTTTTGGGACCTACAGCCCTGATAGGTTCTGCTGCATTTATTTTGTTCTATCCACTAATGGTAAGATCAGATTGGTAAGCAACAGTATAATTTTATACTAATTTCCAGTTCATGACTAAATCGGTTTATTCTCTTGCTATATTTTTTTTAATTGTTCATAAAGTGATTTAATTTAAGAAAATAAAACAATAAAGATACAACGTAGTATAATGTAGAAAATCTTTACATATTATACATCTTATAAAAAAAAAAAGCAAAACCATGATTCATAATGTCACTTAAGGCAATAACCATGAAGCAGGTTTCAATATTCCAGTTTATCCACAAAAAACAATAATGATAGATTAATGACATGGAGAAAGAAAGTTGTAACCTTGAGGTACTGTATATACTGCATTTAGAAGTATAAGAAGGACATCTATCAAGTATATGTGGTACTGAGCAATACGGAGATTATCTAAGTTGGTATGTCAACGTTTTATACATGTATAGTGGAAATAATATATCATAATAGAGACCTGCAAAGAGTCAAAGGTTATCAATGATGTTGTTAATGATGTTGTTAAGGTGAAGTAAATTGTGTTGTATCAGGAGATTGGATCTGGGAGTAAAATGTATCTATGTGATAAAGAAACTATAGCTATAGCAGTCATAGCGACTACTATGGGGCACAGAGATTGAGGGGGCCCACTCAGGTACAAGAACATTGCTCCTTTTTGTAGGGAGCAAGTAGTTGGTGGCTTTCTGCTATCCAGCACTACTATGTGGGTTCCCTGATTTATGGAGGTATATTTATACCTTTAATTATTAATACTTATGCTGTTGTTCTATTTTATTGTCATTAGGTTGGTGGGTACCTGTATTATTTTCATATGGGACCCTATGAATTGTAAGTTTCTGTAGCACAGGTATCCATTAACAAAATTTACCCATTGTGCAAAGGACAGTGTCATTTATCCAGGTGTGTGAGACTAATTTCCTAGCCTGGAATTATATCTCATGTAATAGATAACTCTGGGGTTCAGAGAATTGGGTGCAGTCCAATAAACATAATAAACACAATCTAGGAGCCAGGGGAACAGGAACTTGAATCATATAATTCAAAAACCTGTTTAGCTTTGTATATTAAATGATAGAATGATCCTGATTGTGGATTACATTTGGGACAAACAGGTCTTCTATCTGGGCAATGTCTATAGCTACTCTAGCCATAGTCAAGTAAGCTTTATGTATAATATAAAGCTAGGTGGCTATCTTAGGGCATGTGAGCTAAGCCTTTCTGTGAATTATCAGAAAGTCCTTTCAATCATCTTTGGAAATATCACCCAACGCTATTCCCCACTTAGTCTTACTGTATTCAGTCGCTACAGGAGAATATAGGGTTGTTATATGGAGTGGAGACAGTATCCCTAGAACTGCCCTTCATAAGCTTAGCTGTAATAGAGAAATCAGAATATTCTAATACTTGGGATCCATATTGTGTCTGATCTGCATGATGTAGCTGGATATAAGGGAATAGCGTGTTGTTTGGCAAAGCAAATTCCTGTTTTAAAGCCTGAAATGATTCGAGGGCTGTAGAGGTCACTATTAGGTCCAAATATTGTATACTAAGTTTAAGCCATACTACTAGGTCTAGGATGCTAATGAAGTGGGAGTGTCATAGTGAGCTAAACCCTTAGCCCAAATCTGCCTTGCTTGGAGCAGAATATAATTACTATCTGAGAAAAGGGTTCTGCATCATGTGCCATACGTATTTGCTTCTACCTTCCTATTTCTTGCCAAACAAAATATATCAGAATAGTTACATTCTTGAAATTATTATTGCGAGAAGTATAATAGTGCCTGGTAAGTGACATACTATATTTTTGGCGTTAATATAATTTTGATTAGATTTACTTCGCCTACAATTGATAAAGGTAACTAGGTCTATGAAGAGAGAGACAACACTTAGAGTTGGGAAGTCGGGAATATATTTACTACCACTACTCATAAGTAATTAAGAGAACTATCTCAATATAGAGGAGAGGTCATTAGTTTGTGTGTTTTGGGGAAGAAACCATAGGGTATAATAAGAGATTTGGACTAATTAATCTTAAAGCCTGAAAAACTTCCAAACTGTTTAATTAGATCAAGTGCTTTTTAGAGAAGGACCCGGATCTACAAGATATGTATCATGTTGTCTGCAAAGAAGTCCACCCAATTCTGAAATGCACTTTTGTACAGGCCTTCTACGTGTGGGTATCTGGTTTGACTGAGAGAGCATAGAGAAAGGGAAAGGGGTAACACACACACAGGTGTAAGCTTGGTATAGAACTTATACCTGATGTCCACCGTGGCTCTAACGACTCACAAAAGACTAGTGGTGGATCTTCTGGATTGCTTATAGGCTATTGTGTAAAATCACGTTTAGGGAGCAAAGTCTAAGGAAACAACTGTTTTTCACCCATTAAGTCCTAGGGATTAGTCTTTAATTCAAGGGACTCCCCCTGTGGTTCGAGGATTGGACTCCTCTGCCATCTTAGAGCACAAGTAAACTTCAAGGGTGTCATTCTCATTGGATTTCTTTGATGGGTTTCTTGCCAGATGTTGAAGTAGTCATGGACTTGTGAAGTGACTGCTGGCACATCACAAGAGACAGGAAGAGAAATTAACAGAGGAGGATGCTAGTTGTAGACAATACAGAAGGGTGTGGACTCAGCCTTATGATTGTTGTATGAAAAGTCCACTCAGGATAGCAAATTCACACAGTCGTCAAAGTGACATACAGTTTCTCAGCACCTGATTTACATGCTTCACTTGGCCGTTGGACTGGAGATGGGAGGCCAACTTAACTTGTAAAAAGCCACAAAGTGGTCACCAGGACTTGGAAGTAAAATGGACCTTGAGATGTAATTCATCGGTACTAGGTATTAAATGCAGTCTTTGCTTGTCTCTGTTTTGTCATGTTAAGTTGTACACCCCTGAGATCTAACTTGGTAAAAACTTTGGCTCAAATTAGAAATCAAGGACAGGGGACATCTATTCTTCATAGTGATTTTGTTCAGACCCCTTTAGTCACTGTAGAGCCATAAATAGCAATCCATTTTCTCCACAACGAAGAATCCTGCACAAGCTGAAACAGGCAGCTTGCAAATGAGTCCTTTGTCCAAATTCTCCAAATGGTTTGGGTAGAGATAAGAGATGCACCCTAGCCCCAGTAGGAGTTTATGCAGTGACAGCAACTCTGCCTGTTCCTCACAAAAAACATCTGCCAAACCCACATAAAGAGAAGGAAGTGTAGGAACAAGAGGCTTAAAAGGAGATAGCTGAATGGCAGATGTAGAACCAGAAGCAGACATGCAAGAGGTATGTCACTGCTTGTCACACAATTGACCTCACCAGATGACCAGCCAAAGACCAGAAAAGGTGGACTTTAGCAGGACATAGAGAGTGATCTGATTTATGTCTCTAAATTTCAAGCTCAAATGCAACGTACAACACTGGACAGACCTGGCCAGGAACCCATTATTGATGGAGGAAATGGATTTCTTAAGGCAAGTCACAGGTAACTGATGCTTCAACACCAGAAGAGAGTGAACAAAGTTGCCTGTAGAAAGTCAACAAATACAGAAAAGTAAAGCATTGAGAGTACTTCACCTAAGGTCGCTCCTCTCATAAACCCTAGGCACTGGAGTTTCCTGGCTAGACATGGAAGTCAAGCAAGAAATGTTCTTTGCCTTCACATAGCATTTTATTGCCCCTTCATTTGTCCTCCTTTTTGGATAATCTGAGACTATCATAAGACTATCAACCTACATAGGGTCTTTCTAAATAGAGGACAAGTGTAACTGAAGAGGTCTCTTAAATGTTGGAGCCAGGCAGGGAAATCTTTGAGGATGCTCCTGCTCATGTTGCTCTGGGTCTCAAACTGGCAAACTGGTAGACAATTTGAGTTGCCCAAGGAACGAGTTTGTCCAGATAGATAGCCAATTCTTGACTGGCCAGCTCATCTTTTATTCGACCTGCGAGGCCCTCAGAGAATGTGGCTTTTACAGCTCTGATATTCTAAGCTAACTCGAAGGCCAAGATTTGGAAATGATATGGAATATTGAGCAGTTGTGGAATTGCCTTACGGTAACTGTAGAAGTGAAGAGTTCCCAGAAGCATGTCCTGGTTTCTTGAACACCCTCTGGAACATGGCCCAGAAGTCTTGAGGATTAGACTTGGCAGAATCCCATCGCTCCCAAGGGAGAGTAGATCAGTCAATAGCCTCACTGGACAGCAGGGAAATTATGAATACAATATTGACACTGTTAGAGGTAAACTGGTGAGCAAGTGTATAGTGCACAGGTTCAAGAACAGAAAGTGGAGCAGCAGAAGCAGGCAGTTGAGCAGCAATGTCTTGAAGTATCTGGAACAGCTGTTCTTGGTCGGTGCCTTGAGATGAATGTTTAGCAGCTAGATCTTGTGCTTCAGGCAAAGGTTCCTCAACATAATCTATGGCCTGATCTCACTGTAACAACACACCAGATAATCCACTGGATCACTTGTAGGCTTTTGTGAAAAACCAAGACACCTACTGGTTTTCACCCTTTAACAGGGATCTAGTCTTTACTGCAGGGGACTGACAGGTCTCAACCCTGGACATAGTCACATGTGGCGACAGCTGACATCCAGGTGCAGTTCCAAAGAAGCAGATGAAAATGAGTCATGGCAGGCAGCAAATAAGTAGCAAGCTTTGGAAATAAGCCAAAGTCAATACTTGGAAACTATAATTGAGAATACACTCAGAACAGCAAGAACAACAGCGAAATTTGGATACTGTGGTTTTTGACAGTGACCCACAAATATGACAATTTGACTGAATTGAAGGCCTTTGTGACATCTAGTGAGACCACCACTCTGGTACCAATGTTATTATGTGTGTTGTATATTGGAGCATAGTCCAATAGCATGATGCACATGTATAGATATATTTATTTATGGTGAATTGCCTTGTTTTTGCCTTTAGATGCTGGCGTCAAAACTAACTGCATATTTTAGGAAAAATTGCATTGTAATCACAGATCAAAGAGTACGAATAATGAATGAAATCTTGAACAGCATTCGATTTATTAAGATGTATGCATGGGAGAAAACATTCATGAGCAATATTCAAGGTAAACTCTGGTTGGTATAGAATGCAGAAACTGTGCAAACTGTATTATGTTACTGTTCAGAATATTTTATACATTTTATTCAGACTGCATTATTTTTGCTGTCTTTGGTAAGCGTGAAGTTTAGTATAATTTTTTCTTTTTGGCAGATAAAATATTCAATAGATTATCAAATATTCGAAATTTTTGAGGTGGCATGTATATGTTGTGAAACAGGGGCGTAACTAGAAATGGCAGGGTCCCATAACAAACTTTACAATGGGCCTCCCCCCCCCCCCACACCATCCGTAAAAAAAAAAAAAATTAACTTATCATGTGTTCCATCAAGAATGACAGAAAGAATTGTGTACACCAGACACATCCCGCACACACTGGTCACATCCTGCACACGCCACTCACATGCCGGTCACATCCCACACACGCCACTCACATGCCGGTCACATCCCACACACGCCAGCCACTCACACGCCGGTCACATCCCGCACACGCCGGTCACATCCCGCACACACCAGCCACTCACACGCCGGTCACATCCCGCACACACCAGCCACTCACACGCCGGTCACATCCCGCACACACCAGCCACTCACACGCCGGTCACATCCCGCACACGCCAGCCACTCACCAGCCGGTCACATCTCGCACACTCCAGACACTCACGCGCCGGTCACATCCCGCACATGTACTGATATTTCTGATATTAGTGGACTGCAATTCTTTGATTGTTTACATACATTTTTTTTTTTGCTGTGGGAGCATCACCCTCTACTCTACACTGAGTACTGGTAACTTATGTAGATAATACATACATACAAACATCACACATCTACATACACACACAGATACATATTCATACACACACTATAGACACACATATATACAGTCACATCCATACACACATATATATACATTCACATCCATACACACTACAGACACACATATATACAGTCACATCCACACACTTACCTGTATGCAGTGCAGCTGTCTCATTCAGTCCAGAAGTCTCAGGAAAACACAGTGTGGGGAAGGAAAGGACATATGGCAGTGCTCTCATCCGGCAGTGCAGACACCCCCTTCCATCGTCCCGTCCCGACTGTGCCTGTGCGGAGACACCGAGGGGGCCCGCAAACCGTACAGAGGAGAGGAGGGGCTGCTGGGGGAGCAGCTCTTTTAAAATACTTTTTAGCAGCTTCGTAAAGCTGTGAGGAGTCCGGGCTGCCCCCTAGTGACTCTACATACATTATGACAGGGCCCGGCCGGCAGTAAAAATCAAGTTCCTGTTTGCTGTCGGCCGGGCACCCAGGGAATGCGGGCCCCGTAGCAGTTGCTATGCCTGCTACGGCGATAGTTCCGCCACTGTATGTATGCATTCTGTTATGTTATATTGAAAGTTTAATGTTTGCACTGTTTGTTGGTAGGTCAGGTTGCACTGTGGCACTTGAGTCTTTGCAGGTTGTGGGCTGCCGTTTTTAAGAATTTGTACTGCTCCAGAGTTAGGCAATGGTGGCAGGTGTGGAGCTCATTGTAACGGAGGAGTGGATCTGCTGGGCCAACGCAAGCGATGATAGCTAAGCCACGCCAGGGAACGGAGTCTAAGTAGCCCCTGGTTTTCACCAGAGCCCGCCGCAAAGCGGGATGGACTTGCTGCGGCGTGAGGCTACCAGGTCGTTACCCCTGACGTGACTTGCTTGCGATGGCGGCCAGGGTACAGCGTGGTGCAAAATCGTAATCCGGAGGCGTAGTCGGGGACAGGCAGAAGGTCAGGGCAGGCGGCAGAGGTTCGTAGTCAGAGACGGGCAGACGGTCAGGGCAGGCGGCAAACAGGCAAGGTCAGAAACGTGAGCAGGCGGACTGGTATATGGGAAATCAAGACTGAACTCTATACACTCTAAACGCTCCAAAACACACCAACAGACTGGCAGCGAGTGCTAGGGGCGTCTACCACATATAGGACCAGCGGCCGTCAATAAACCAATTAAAGGCGCGCTGGCCCTTTAAATCCGGACCAGCCGTCGCGCACGTGCCTTAAGCAGGGATTATGCGCGCGGCGGCTGTCAGAGCTGGAGACAGGAGCGGGGACTGGTAAGTACGGGGTTTCCCGGGCAGGAGGAGAAGGACCACGGCTGCGGACAGCCGCAGCACCCGTGCCGGACCCCGTGCGCACAGGGGGACGGCCGCGGCGAGCTGCGGCGCCGCGCGCTGTGACACTCATGTTCGCCATTTTCACTTAGTGTTGCCATTCAGATTGGGAACAAGTTATCCTGGAAGCTATGGGGGAAGCGAAAGGGGAAATCTGATTGGATGCTATGGGCAACAAGAAAAATCTTAGACCAAGACAGTTTTCATACATGTGGCCCTATGTGTCTACGTCATGGTGAATGTTTTGTTGTCAGAACCATTTCATATATGAGGTACTTTGAGGCTATGTTGCAGTATATGCAGTAACAGTAGAGGTAATTCGCGATGCATAAAAGGCATAGGGAACAGTTCCACTATGTGTGAGGCCTGAGAGTGAAAGAGTCTGAGAAAAGTCAAGTTTCAATATCTCTGTGCTACATAAGTGGATGTAAAAACCAGTCAGATTCTAAGAACAGGATAGTCAATAGCAAGGTCGCCCCCTGTAGCAGTGAAAATCCTAAAATCCAAGAAAATTACAGAGGGGGACCTAAAGTGTGAGTCCTTGAAAAAGGACCAACTCAAAACAAAGCTATGGTTGGCTTCAGTGACTAGTGACTTGGGATTAGGATTTTTTAGAGGGTTTTACAGGTTAAATTACCATTCTGCTGCACTTTGGGTCTGGCAGCAAACCCGGTGCAGTATCACTTTCAGTCCAACATAATTTCTGGTTATCATAACATAGGGGTTAGGCTATGTTCACACGGCTTAATTGCGGTGCGTAATTATGCCCCACAATTACACCGTGTGGACGGGGGCGGGGCGGCACCTCGCCGGCCATAGACTATCATTACTAGCAGCACGTATACGCCGCTAGTAAATGACATGTCCCCAAGCGGGGAGAGGAGACGGAATCCATAGTTCTCTATGAGAACTTTGGATTACCGTAATGCCTGGGCCGTATTTCAGCCCGTAATTCGCACAGTATGGCGAGAATTACGGGTTGAAATACGTGCCCAAATAATCAGTATGAACATGGCCTTAGGGTTAGAGAAAAAATGTGAATTTGGAATGTCTGAAATGAACAAGTACCTATTTGGTCAACACTATTGGAAAGTAACAAAACCTCAACTTTCATTTAATTTTATATAGGAACCTGAATTTCTTTTATCTAGAGGACAATGGGAAATCTGGGCCCCACATATCAGATTTTAATCCTTACCTGATTAATATGACATATGAAGTAATTTACCAGAATCTCCTTCTATAGTCATAATTGTAAAAATACAAAGCTGTCAAATTGTATAGCATATACTGTATGACTTCTCACAGCACTTAATAACTGTCATGTAATTTGTGTGCAATTATTAAAAAAGAATACTACTTGTTTACAAAAATTTTGCAATAGCAAAATGTATTTCTCACAGACTTTATAGAATATTATTTATTATAGGGTGATAATATAACATGTTATAATTCTTTTGCAGCCATCAGAAGAGCTGAGAGGGCTTTCCTGGAAAAAGCTGGATATGTGCAGAGTGTCACCTCAGGGGTAGCCCCTGTAGTGGTGGTGGTTGCTAGTGTATGCACTTTTTCACTGCATATGGCTCTTGGATATGATCTGACAGCTCCACAGGTAGGAACTAGATTACTGTATTTGTGCAGTAGAATAAATCAGGCTCATAAACATCAACAACAGGCTTGTAGCTAACAAGAGTTATCAGACAGCAAGTTACAAATGACATCAGAAGTTTATATTGTCCGTTCTAGTATTAGCTGAACGACATCAGGCTCTGAGCTATTATGAATAGACAACCATAACACACATTGGGATTGTAAAGTGCATGTGCCCCTTCCTGATGCTTGAAGAAACGGGCTGTTCCGAAATGTCGCACAGGTGTGTGGATCTCTTGAATTCCTTTAAATACTTGAGTATACCACCCTTATAATTATGCCACGGTCAAGTTAAGTGCCGAGGATCAGAGGTTTCCTCCACTTCCCGCTTCTCCGTTTACAGCGACTGCTATTTGAATATAATGGTTAAATACAGCTTTGCTCCTAGTGCAGCTGTGATGTCACTGCAGAAAGAGGAGTTTAGCAGCTCCCAGTGCTGCAGATGTGCTAGGAACAGAGCTGTACTTCACAGCTATGTTCCTAGAGAAGTCTCTGTAAGCTGAGAAGTGGAAGAAACCTCTGATCCCCATGACTACGGCATAATCAAAGAGCTTTCCCCAGCTCCAGTGGGTGATCCGGACTCTGTGGACCCGCTGGAGCCCAGAGAATGTCTGTACAGTCAGCCTTGAGGACTTAGAGTAGCACTAGGGCTGTCTGTATAACAAGCCTGTGGTCAGGGCACACTGTGTGCTGCTCTTACTGCTGTCTGTGTCATACTGAAAGAAAAAAGTAAGGTATTAGCATATATGAATATGCTAATGCTTTACTAAGTGTAAAAAAATTAATTGTGCCTGTCTTATATATATTTTTAAAGTTATATTAGGATTCCACAAAAATAATCTAACAGCTTGTTTAGTGAAATGTGAATGGCGTAAAAAAAAATTAAAAAATGAAAAAAAATAAAAGAAATTCTACATTAATTTATAAGTAACCTCAAACTATGCCTGCAAAAAGTGCAACTTCTCCTGCATAAAACAGGTTGTATACAACTACATCACTGAAAAATAAAAAAGTTACAACTGTTGAAATATAAGGAGGCAAAAACTTAAAAAAAGTGCTGGTGATTAAGGCCTTTTCAGGCCTATGACTTAAGGGGTTAATGAGTTACCCACCCAAAACACCTTAAGGGAGCTTTCACACAGCGCAGTTTTGGTGAAGTTTTAACTGTTCTCCAATTAAACTGCCTTTATTACCAGCAAGCTTCTTTCAGTTGTCTAAATTGTTCAGAAAGCTGATTCAAGTAAGTAATTGATTCCTCACTTTCCAAACAGTTTAGGTAACTGAAAGAAGCTTGCTGGTAATAAAGGCAGTTTAATTGGAGCGCAGTTAAAACTGCACCAAAACTGCGCTGTGTGAAAGCTCCTAAATGAAGGTCTTACATGTCTGTGTTTTTGTTAGACTTAGTGCACACCAAGTGTGACCATACGTAAAAACATGTACTTTATAACGTGCACTGGTTGGTGTAGACCTTTGACATCCATTTTTTTTTTACTAGCTTTTCTTTGGGCTATCATCTGTTTTTCCTGCAATTTGATTGGGTAGCTTTGTTTATATATTTATAACGGATACAAACGTATACGTTTGCATCATGGGAATAAACACTAGGATCCATTTCCATTGATATACATTGTAAAAAAAAAGTATACTGTACCGTATACTTTTTTTAAACTTGAAAAAACGCAGAGTCCTGCGTCCTCCATCTGTTAAAATTAAATGAATATTTGATGGAAAATGTAAAAATGGACACTATGTCAATGCATGTTGCACATTCCGTCCACCTATATGAGTCCATAAACATGTTAACGCATCCATTTTTACCTACATCAGAACTGATCCGTCATCTGTTCAAAAAAACGTAGATGTCACGAAGCCTTATTCAGTTGCAATTCTGTTGTAAAATGTTTTAATGGTACTAGGCCAGTGACTGTTGATAACTGCCAGTGGTAAGTGCATGGTGTACAAATATGGATTTTCCTCTTTATTACTTTTTATGTCATCATTACAGGCATTTACAGTTGTTACTGTGTTCAATTCAATGACATCAGCTCTCAAGATGATACCACTTGCTGTAAGAGCTGCCTCAGAAGCTTCTGTGTCCATCTCCAGATTTCAGGTTGGATAACTTTGTGCACCTTTTTTGTTACATTGCTACAGTTCTTGTTAGGCTAGGTCTACACTGCATAGGATAAGCTCATCGGAAACCAGATCCTAAAAATCAATCTGAACTTGAGTATTTTGTCAGTTTTTTCCCCAAAACAGCTGGGTTTCCGACAAGTTTTTTGGGTGGTTTTTTATATTTTTGTTGACGTTTTTGCCGTGGTTTTTTATGTGTTTTTTCAAGCAGTTTTCACTGGTTTTTAAATAGGTGGGACCTATGTGCCTTGTTTAAAAACTTTTTTCAACAGAATCGCACCAAAAACCATCCAGCGGTTTACATAGATTTCAATAGTAAATTTTCTGCTGGCACATAATAATAATAATAATCTTTATTTCTATAGCGCCAACATATTCCGCAGCACTTTATAAATTCAAGGGTAAACATACAGACATTACACATTAACAGTACTTACAAATGAGACACAAGGTGTGAGGGCCCTGCTCGTGAGAGCTTACAATCTATTAGGGTGTATGGGTGAGACAAACGGTGAGAAGTGCCAAGTTTACAATGGTCCAGCCTTGTTTCATAAACAGGGGGTGGTTTACATGAAAAATGGATGAACCTGCCACCCTGACAGTACATCTATAGTCAGATAAGTGCCTGTGAGTGCCCTAGTGTAGGGAGTGACAGATGTGTGTGATAGCAGTTAGGGATCTTGGTAGGCCAGGCTGAGAAGATGTTTTTTCAGGGCCCTCTTAAAACTATGAGGGTTGTGAATGTGCCTGATCGCCCGCGGTAGCATATTCCAGAAAATTGGTGCTGCACGTATGAAATCTTGGAGATGGGCATGGGAGGTTCGGATGATTGAGGAATGTAATCTGATATCATCAGCAGAGCGGAGAGCACGGGTAGGGTGGCAAACAGAGACAAGGGACATAGGGGGGTGCAGCGTTGTGGAGAGCTTTATGAGTGAGAGTGCTGAGTTTATACTGTATCCTGT
This sequence comes from Phyllomedusa bahiana, assembly GCA_025379985.1. Lineage (NCBI taxonomy): Eukaryota > Metazoa > Chordata > Amphibia > Anura > Hylidae > Phyllomedusa > Phyllomedusa bahiana. Next base: position 84,086 of record JAODAL010005672.1, on the reverse strand, counting down.
ACCGCATGGGCAACCAGTGAAGTGACTGACACAGGGTAGAGGGATTAGTATAGCGGCTGGAGAGAAAGATGAGCCTGGCTGCTGCATTCAGGACAGATTAAAGAGGGGAAAGTTTGCAGAGAGGTAGACCGATAAGCAAGGAGTTACAGTAGCCAAGACGAGATTGAATAAGAGCAGTAATGAGAGTTTGAGTTGTTTCCACGGTGAGAAACGGATGGATTTTGGAGATGTTCTTGAGGTGCAGGTGACAGGAGCGGGCAAGGGATTGGATATATGGGGTGAAGGTCAGATCAGAATCTAATATAACCCCAAGACAGCGGGCCTGCTGCCTAGGAGAAATGGTGGTACCACATACAGAAACAGAAATAGCAGGGGGGGGGTTGGTTAGTAGATGGCAGAAAGACAAGAAGTTCAGTCTTAGTGAGGTTTAGTTTCAGATGGAGAGAGGACATGATGCCAGAGACAGCGGACAGACAGTCACTGATTTTACAACATGTTCCTAAAACTGAAAATGACCAGAAAAAAAACAACCCATGTAGACTACAGGTCGTTTTTTGTATTGAACTCTATGTGAACTGTTTTCCGTCAGATTTTCAGTGGTTTCTATTTACTAAAACCACTGAAAATGCAATGGATAACCCATGCTGTGTAGACATAGCCTTAGACCTTACTCAACCATTTTTACTATATCATAACAAATATAAAACCATGACATTTAAACTAGGTAGAAAAAGCAAACAAGGGAAACGTAATGTGAAACGTATCATGACTGGATATAATATCCCTTCCTGAAGCCTTGTTCTAGATGCACTTATCTATTACCGTTGTGGCATTAGCAATGACAATACCTTCTGTTTGTTTTCTGAAAGGGAGCATAGTCTTAGGCTATGTTCACACGGCTTATTTGCGGGGTGTAATTAAGCAGGTGCAACCCTATTGTACCATATTCCCCAGCAACAGAAATAAAGCTTAATAATGTGAGGCTGTGCTGTAATTATCTCTTTTACCTCAACTTTTCACATGTGATATATGCATTTGACAAGACTGAAGGGTTGTAAACATTAAGCTAAATTTCTATAAGTATATAAAAAAAATGGCAGCCATCATTAGTGTTGAATAGCTACAGCAAGTCCACATAGTTTTAATTTCTTTTATTCAGGTTATTGCACCTCAAACAATTTTTTATTCATTTTCCCTTGTAGTTTACTACAGGACATATTTGGGCCAGCATAGCCAAAAAGTAACTAGACGTCAGGTATTAGATGCCCAAAAGAGTTTGCAAAATTGAAAAAAAAAAGAATGTAAATCTAAAGTGATACAACTATGGTGGCCTGTAGCTGACTTCAGTAACGGTTTTAGTTGACAAACAAGTGGACAATACAATTATTACTTTTCATTTATCAGGCACCGCTATGTGTATACTGTAAAAGAAAGTCATGTAGAATCTTTTTTTTCCTAGCAAAGATATTTTCTTAAATGTATTAACCAATTACTGACATTTGATGTACTGGTACATCATAATGCCGCTAGGGTTGTATAGTGCAAGCTCACTCACTAAGGCTATGTTCACGTGGCGTAATTGCGGCGTGCAGAGTATTTGCTGCAAAACGCTGGGTGATTTGGGCACTCCTGAAGCACAGGAGGAGGGTGGGCCGCAACCCTCCGGCCCCATAGCTATGTATTACCCGCGGTGCGTAATCGCCCTGAGTAATTGACATGTCACTTATCTCCCCGCGCGTACAATACGATCGCATTGTACGTGCGGTGGGGGAGGGGGGGAGGGCGAGGTGTATTCCATAGTTCTATGGATTACCGTAATTGCAGCGTGTATCTTGCCGCGTGTTAGGGTATGTCCACACGATGTACTGCGTCGTGTCCAGTACGTGCCGCAGTACATTCTGTGTTTTGGGAGCTCGCACTAATACGATCGTATTGTACAAGTGGGGAAAGGAGGCATAATCCATAGTTTTGTATGAGAACTATGGATTACCGTATTTTTGGCACACATCTCGCCCATATTAGAGCGCAAATACGCGGCGAAATGTGCGCCAAAATTACGGCGTGTGAACATACCCTTAAGCACAAATACGCGGCGAAAGGCACGCCGAATTTACGCCGTGTGAACATACCCTCAGTCTGTTCAATACACTGTGGTTGCGGGCTGATTATTACAGCTGGCACCCTCCGCTAGCAGCAGGGATTGACGCTGGCTCCATTATCTGCTGTTTAACCTTGGCTGAAACCATCTTGGTACACCCTTCTGCATTATATGCGCTTATATGTCTATGTAGATGGAGGGGAGGAAAAAGATGAAGAACCATATTATTATGACCACGTGGAAGCAGGGACCAACTAGAATTTAATTAATTTAATTATCTGTAATTACATAATTGTCCATCTACCATTGGGCATCTTGAAACCTAGATAGGGGATTCCTGGAAAACTGCAATAGCAACAGATGTTAAGGGCAGTTGTAGAGTTCCTTCTAAGTTTTAATCCACTTATAAATACAATACATGGTGCTAAGTCACACTGAGTATTAAAAAGAAAAAAGTCTATGAAAGATAGGACCAATAGTTATTACTAGTGTTAACTGGCAGTGATATGGATTTGCCCAAGGAACCAAATTCTCCGTTGTAGATTGTAAGCCGTCGCAGGCAGTGTCCTCTCTCCCTCTGTACCAGTTGTAAGTCATTCATCATCACCATTGTACTTATTTGACATATGTTATCTGTGTAACCCTCTTGAATATACAGCACCCTGGAATCAATGGCGCTTTAAAATAAATAATAATAATAACAATAATAATAATAATACATTGTAGTACTAAGCTATTTTCAGCAGCTGAAGATACCATTGTGCACTAAGGTCCTAAAGGATGGGCACTCCATGCAGGGAGCCCAAAAGACATAGCAAGCTCTATATTAGTGTGTACAGTATTAGGTAGAGTTGAAGACCTGAAGTAAAACAAACAGCTAGAGATTTTAATTACTGATTTATTTTATTTGGACCTTATATGCGTATCTAGCAATCATAAATGAGGGTTTTTCAAAACTAAAAAATGACTTGTTTATAGTCTTGGGGACAGAGGCGTAGCTATAGGGGGTGCAGAGGTAGCAGTCGCTACTGAGCCCCGCAGCCTGAGGGGTCCAAAAGTCCTTCTGCCACATAAGATGACACCAGTGTTGTAAATGGCACACAGTAATTGGGGGGCCCCATTTCACTTTTTGCACTAGGGCCCAAGAGATGGAAGTTATGCCTCTGCTTGTGGAGCCTTATGTGCCTGTAATTGGACCCGTCGCATAGCCCACACATAGAAAGCATAGATAAAATGCTAAATTTGCCCAGAGAGAAGAAACATGGTCTGAATCAACTGATCTTATGCTCTAGTGATCATTGTGTTGCATCTGTGCAGGTCAAATGAATTCTATATTTTTTACTAATATGCTCTGTAAATCCACTGAACAAACAGACCCTTTTGCTATAGACAAATTTTACACTATGCATTTCATATGTCATATCATATATGCTGTGTTCTTGTGATGCAGTGAGACTGTTTGTGCAACAAGAATGAATATACAGTAAATGCTGTGTTTACTAAAGTTTCATTTTCATGACAGAGATTGCTCTTAATGGAAGAAATTGATACAAAGAACAATGAGAATATAAAATCATATTCCATTGTTGAATTCCGAGGGGCATATTTAACATGGAAGTCAGGAGCACTGGTCAAATGTAAAGATGAGAAAAACCATACATCAGAAGATCAACAATGTCTAACTAATGGCAGCCCAGTGTCCCTTATTTCTGAAGCCATACAAACATCTCTTTCTACTAATGACTTGGATGTTCCTGTATCAATGGGTTCACCTGTGCTTCTTAATATTAGTTTTTCTTTGCAAAAGGTAATATATATTATCTAGTATAATTTCTTATATTATGCTACCTTTCATTTGTACAGTATTATATATATTCTTATGTTATGCAGACTCTAATATGAGGTTATGGGTGTCTACCAATAACTTTACATTATTAAAATAAACTAGTAGCTTGAAATCAATTCATCTATTATCTGTAGACTGCTGAAAAAACAGATTGTCATAAATATGGATAACCTACAAAATTCATACAGCTACTGAACTATACAATTGCTCTACAGTTCTATAAGCCTTAGCGGCCGTTTACACAGCACAGGACAAATACCGGTCGGCTTATCTGACCGGTATTTGTACTGTTTTAGTGCTATGCACACGGCCGCTGGGGGATGGCTTTTCTCGACAATTAGCAGAGAAAAGCCCTCCCCCTTCCCATTGACATCTTCTTCTGCCGCCCAAAAACCGGACGGAAGAATGAACATGTTCTATGTTTTTCGGGCGGCCGGCGGTCTGAAAAACCGCAGGGTGGAAAACTGCGCAGTGGGGACCGCTGCACGGGTTTTCCATAGAGGCCCATGTTAAAAGTTTTCACTCGGTTTGCAGACGGTTTTCAAAACCGAAAACCGTCTGAAAAACAAGGGACAAGGGGGACAAGGCCTTAGAGGGGTTGTCTGGGAAAATATTGTTTATAATGTACTAGTATAAGAGTCAGACAGTAAAGAAAACTGACAAACCCCCAAAAATGACCTCCCTTTCCAACTCCCCGCCATCATCACTCTAGTGGTAAGAGGTTGTCATCTGTTGGCTGTGGCTTAGTCCTGTCTCATCACCCAGGAAATACCACTTAGCCAATCACTGGCAACAGCTATGACCCACCTCGATCAGTGAATAGCTGAGTGGAACTTCCTGTGTGTAAAGACAACTAGATAAGTCAGGCACAGTTCAGGAAACAGAGAATTTATAACCTCATAAATTAGCCCATCACAATAGGCTGAACTGGATGGACGTCTAGGGCCTTACAAACTACGTAACTATGTAACATATACGAGCTACACTGTGCTCCTTGACACATGGGGCCACAGGTATGAAACTGTTTAGGTCTAAAACTCACTCTTTTGCCCATAGAAACCTATGGGCAAAAAAAGTGAGTTTTAGACCTAAACAGGTTCATACATGTGGCCCATGATCAAAATAGTTTCCTTAAACGGAAGAGAATCCATACTCACCATAGTTGATCCTTTCAGATTTCAACAAACTCCTGTAATACCTATTTTCAGACAAACCTCAGTTTGTCAAATTGCGAAATGCTCTCTTGTGCCTCTCTTTTCGGAAACCACGGCCAACTTACTTGTGTGCAGATAAACGCTTCTGTGATGTTTAAACAGCAATTACTAGTGCAGTTCAGCATGTCCACAGAAGAGTGGTAAATTGTAATTTGTTAAAGGGGTATTCTCATTTCATTGATTAGCTTTAAACATGTAAGCAGTAGTAAATAAAGACTATTACCACATACATTGCTGTTCTGATTTTGCTTGTTTTCAGAGTAAGCAGCAGATCTTATTTCCTTTTTTTTGTATTTTGTACACAAGTCTACATAGATACCGGCCACCTCTTTTTGCTGTTACAGGATGCAGTAGTGGTCAAGATGATGAATCACTCCCTGCTGTGATTCTTATCTTGAAAAATGGGAGCTTATTTACATAACTTACAAGCTTTAACTATTTAGAGCTCTATAGCCTTGTGCAATACATTTTACAGACCTTTAGTAGACATAGTATTGTAAGAGGAATACCTAGGAACAACAGAGCAAATAACTGCATTAGAATCACCCATAGTCTGACCAGGATGTGTGATTCTGAAGCTGCCTGTGGCTCTGTAAAACATTGTGGTGAAACAACCCCTTTAAATATAGAGTATAAGTATCTGATATAACATTGTTCTATTCTAAAACATTTCCATTTTTAAAAATGTATTAATCTATAATAACAGTAATACTCAAAAGCTGCATATCTCATTTAACTGTTTCAATGACTATGATCTACTTCATTATCCAAAACACCTCCCATTGTAACAATAGCTTCCTCTTCTCATCCTTTTTCTCTTTGGTCTAATATTTGCTATCTCAGATCAAAAACTTAATGATTCCACTCAACAAAATGTCTTGGCAGTATAGTTTCACCATATTTATATTCACCTCTTTTCCACTCACATCTCACATGTTTTTGTCCATGACATTTTTTAATTGATGAATAAGAGAGAACCAGACACCCCCTAAACCTATGCTTAGTGGAAAAATACAGAGTTGTATTCAGTTACCTATGAGATTTTTCCTTTTGCCTCCAATGATGTCCTCCAGTCTGCATATGTCAATCAAATGTCATCTTTTCTAGCCATAGTGACCACAAAGTCTATTCTCCTAACAGACTTAACTTTTGTGGAGAATAATTCAAATAGAGTCCTAGGTGAAAACAGGAAAACGTCTCCCATAACACTAGAGATGGGTCGTAGTCCTGAGCTGAATTGTAGGATGCATGGCTAAAGTAGAGGATAGAATGCAAATACGCAGACGTGATACTGTTTATGGAGCTAAGGGTTGTCCAAATCTTCAAATTTACTTCTGATTTTCTGTCCCACCATAGGAACAGAAAAACAAAAATAACAGTTGTGCCAGAACTGATACATGATGGACCCCTATTTTGACTGAAGGACCCCATTGACTACAATGGGGTCTGTCGAGCTTCCATCATGGTGTCTGAAATGTCAACAGAAAAGATAGTGCTGCATGCTGAGCCATTTTTTAAAAAAAATTATTTGTGCTGAACAGAACCTGCATTGCAGATGTGAACCAGGCCTTAGATTGGTAAATGATAGTTTTAACTGGGGGCTTTTGTTTGTTTGAGAACAAGCTTGCTTGTACTTGCTCTAACAGTCAAATATTGTAAAATGAGCTTTAGGTATGTTCACATGATGTATTGCGGGGCATACAATACGTGCCGCAGTACATTGTGTCTTTTGGGAGCTCGCGGTAATACGCGCATACTCCCACGGCGCGAGGGGGGGAGGACGGCAGCCCACTGGCCCCAATGACATTCATTACTCGCGGCGCGTAATCGCCGTGAATAATTGACATGTCACTTATCTCCCTGCGTGTACAATACGATCGTATTGTATGAGCGGGGAGAGGAGGCGTAATCCATAATTCTCTATGAGAGCTATGGATTACTGTAATGTCGGCGTGCATCTTGCCCGTATTAGAGCACAAATTCGTGCCAAAATTACGCCGTGTGAACATACCCTTATGAGTATGTGTTTGACACTCCTTAACACTGTTATTTTGGGCATCTGTCTTCATGTATAATTATAGGGCCTTGTATGGTTTGGCTTCTTATATAACACATGCATTAAAAATAGAAACTGGTTCCAAATTATTGTAATTTTCAAATCAATCATTTTAATTGACTAGTTTATCTCTGCATAAAATAGAAGGTGTAATACATTTATGTATTTCTGCAGGGCAAACTTGTTGGAATCTGTGGAAGTGTTGGGTGTGGTAAAAGTTCCCTGATATTATCTATTCTAGGTCAGGTATGTTTGATTTACTCCTTCTCTATTAGCATATACAGCTGTTTTATGAGTGATCTATTACTAATTTGTTTTATCAGTCCAGTCAAAATCATCACCTATATTTCAACATTTAAAGGAACACACCACACCGAAAAACCATCCTATCTTTTATACATGAGGAGATACTAGACAGCTTGAAACCTGGTTTTGTGGAAAAAGATTCCTTATTCCTCTCCCTTTTCCAATTAAAATACCTGCAAAATCCTAGCCAACTAAGCCAGGATGGAAAGACGCTGTGTGAGAGTGGATCCATAGATGGTTGACCGGGCTCACCTATGCATTACATGGACAGCCATTCATTTGATTGTTAGCCTTGTCATACTTCATACATTGGCGTAACTATAGCCATAGCTGGGGGCCATGAAAGTTAAGGGGGCCCGCTTAGGTGCAAGAATATTAAACCTGTTTGTAGTGAGTAAGATGTTGGTGTCTTTCTGCTATCTAGTGCTATATGGGTCATTTGAAATATGGCAATATTATTTATACATTTAGGGCGACATGTTTGATTTTTGGTGCCCAGGCACCATTTCTTTTGCGTGCATTAGTAGTGTAGAATGCACCTGAATCTATGAACTGGCGCCTGAACTGGCTAAGTCAGAAGGGTTTTTATCGTTGTGGATCTCATCCATGTCATGTTTGCAGTTTTGTACACACAGGGAAGTTTTTTCACAATAGTCAACAGACTAAACAGTTTTACATTAAAGAATATATAAACTGTAACTCTCACCATGTGGTATATTTAGCCACATGTGTAGCCTGCAATCTCTCTTATGTAGGTAGCACTACAAGAAAATTTAAAACTCGCATTCTTGAACATCTCAATGATGTCCAAAGCCTTTCTATGCGGAATAGATCTCAATTGTCCAATCATTTTAGGTATGTGAATAATGGCAACTGTAATGACCTAGGGGTAATGGGCATCGAAAGAGTAATTAAGCGACCCCCAGGTGGCGATTTAAATTGTATTTTACACGACCAAGAGGCGTTTTGGATTTTTGTGCTAGAAACTGCAGTACCAACTGGTTTGAATCTGAAAAGAGAATGGATGTTCCACTGTTAATGGTTTGGCCTTTTTGGTAGCAGTGGGGCTGTTTTTTTTTTTTTCCTCTTCTCTTGTGTTTTCTCTACATATTGCATATATTGATTATTTATAATATATACTTTAAATGATTCAGTCTTTAATATTTTCTTTTTCCTTCTTCTTTTTTACATATTGGTTTGATTTTATATTTATATTTCTATGGTGATGTGTCAAGCTTTATGTTGCCTCATATTCCATGTCTCCCCTGTCTGTTGTCATATTGCCCCGTGTTATCCTTTATGTGGCTATTTTAGTCCACTAAATTGCGGCACGATGTAGACATATTTCTGATGGTAACTTGGTTACCTGTTCACGGTGGTTAGTGTCCCGTTGTTGGACCGCATCGTGCATGCCCAGACTTTGCTGTCTTGGATACTCGCAGCGTCCCGGAAGTTCGAGGCGTCGGCGGATGTGCGCACGCGCACTGCCTCTGGCGTCCCGGAAGTCCGATATGCCGCGCAGGAACGGAGGCGACAGATCGTGACAGGTGAGTTCATTGATTTGGCTCTTATTACCAGTATATATGCGCGCTTTTTTTAACACCTTTGTATGCCATGATTAAGGGTGAATTGCCACCCGAAACGCGTCGGCACTTATTTGGGATCGTTTGTTGCAATGCCGTGGAGGGTACTTCTTGTTGCTTTTACTGTTGTGGAAATAAACGTCTGAATATTTTATCTGCCAAATCCAGAACCGCTGTGTCATCTATCTACAATTGTTGGCCTGAATCTATGAACCTGTTCTGCTGCGGGTCATAGATTTAGCGCTTTCTAGCTACAAAGCAACACTTCTGGCTCAGGCAAACCACTTTTAAAGTGGTCAACCTGTTCCAGCAGTAATGAGCCTGGATTTGCCATACTGAAGCTATACATGTGTTGCTTCGTAAGGTTTTAGTGCGCCCCTCCTCCAGCACGCCCCCGATCTCAGGCGCATTACAAAGTGCCACAGGTGCTTTGTAATGTGCCTGATACTAGACTGCGCTTGTTTAAAAATAGAGCAAACAGGGCTGCACCAGTCTTCGGGCTGGAAAGACGCCAGATTTCTGGCGCAGTCCCGTTCATACATGTCACCCTTAATTATTACTACTATGCTGCTGTTTAAATTTCCTTTTATCAGTTGGTGGGGGTCCATCTTATTTTGCTATGGGACCCTATGAGTTATAGTTACACCACTGACTACATTTGTTCTGCAGTGGTTGCTTCAAGGGAAATGTCTGACCAGCTGGACTCCTCCAGCGATTGCTAGGGTTTAGAGTAGCTGAGGAGTTATCTTCATGAGCCAACATTTTTAACCTAAAGAGGAACCATGTCTAGTCCTGATGAGTCTTTTTTTAGTCAATACTTTCCTCCCTATGAAAAAACATAGACTATAGTCATAGTCTGGCGTTGTCCAATCAGTGCTGGCAGTCAGTGTGTTCAGGGACACACCTATTTGAAAACTGGTATGGTAACACCCATCTGACAGATTCAGTAATATATTTCTAGAAGGAATAACAGGGGAACAGCACAACACAGAGATATAAGCGAAGATGCTCCAGAATTGTTATTCCACAGGGAACACAAGGATTTACTAAAACGGAGATATCAGGAATGGGCACAGGCCTTTTTAAAGGGCTATTTGAAACTCCCATAGAGATAAATGGGGAGTACAAGCAAAAGTACCACCCTCTCCATTCTCTGAGACATTTGGCTAGTAGTGAGCTTCAAGCTGAACTGTAGTGCAAGACAATCGCTAATGGGAACAACCTTTAAGTTAGTAGCTATAGCATCCATCTATGTAGGGCACAGTTGAGCCAGGTATTCCACATTGTTGATAAGTGTCAGCAAGAACATGCATTAATTAGATTTTGCTGGGAGCATCTATAACCTTCAACTATATCATCAGTGTTTTACATATGATTAAAAAACACCTTTGAATTAAATGATCACATAATATATAATTAAAAAAAGACTAAGGGTGGTTTCACATGTGGACATCTATGTGTTTTCACATGACCAGATGTTAGCTGGAAGTCAGTAGGGAAATATAAAACCAACTACATACATTGTTTTTTTTTTCCTTTTTTTAATTTTTATTTTTTTCCCCTAGAGATACTTCTTCTCATAGATGTCCATTGTCTTTTTCTGAAGCAAAAAATATGCACGTGTAAATGTGTAATCTGTTTTTTGTGTCATTTCGCCACATTACATAAATATCCACTTAAAGTGCATACAAAAAGGTATGACGCATGGAAGAAAAAATGCATGCAGTCTGCCAAATAACACTATCCAAAAATATAGAGTGATTCAAAAAGAATGGTGCCTGAAGTAAATACCTTTATTTAGGGTAACATCAGTGGTAAATGGCCAGTGACTGAAAATCAAAGCAAAACTGGCTTAGTCATAAATATATATTAAAGAGAACCTGTCACATAGTTTATGCCCCCCTTGCTGAGGACAGCACAAGCTAGTGACAGACATGCTGTTTCCAGTGCTGTGTCCCTTATTCTATAAGATGCTGGAGTTTTAGAGTATTTAGTGCTCAAATCTGGCAGTTTTCAGCCAGAAAAGAGTCCGTTAAATTCAACCTCGCCCACCTGAGGCTAGCCCCGCCCACCTCACAACTGATTAACCTATTACTTTGAATAGGTAAGAACATGTGAATAACTGTCAGGTGGACGGGGCTAGCCTTGGGTGGAAGTGGGGATAACACCTGCTCATGAATAAGCTGGACTCTTTTCTAGCTGCAAACTGCCAGATTTGAGCATGAAATACTCTAAAACTACAGCATCTTACAGTATAAGGGACACAGCGCTGGGCATAACCTATGTGACAGGATCCCTTTAAACATTACATTTGTAGTGTATAAATAAAACTTAGAAATATAGGGGGATATATATGAAAACTGTCTAGGTGTAAGACTTTCTCTCTTGCCCATAGCAACCAATCAGAGCTCCCCATTTCATATAATGCTCTGAAAAAATGAAAAGTTGCAATGGGCAACAAAGACAGTCTTAGGGTATGTTCACATGGCGTAATTGCGGCGCACATTTCGCTGCATATTTGTACTTTAATACGGGCAAAATGCGCACTGCGGAAACGGTAATTCATAGCTGTCATAGAGAACTATGTATTACACATCGTCTTCCCTGGCGTACAATACGATCGTATTGTACGCCAGGGGAGAAGTGAAAGGTCACTTCTTCGCGGTGCTTACGCGCCACTAACACTAGAAATGTATGGGGCCGGCCCCTCCTGTGCTTGGGAGTACGCGCTGAACAGCGCGTGCCTCCAAAACACACGGTGTACTGCGGCTCATACACTAAGCACCCCGGTACGCCATGTGAACATACCCTTAGACCAAAAAAGTTTTTATACGTCTCCCATAGTGTCTATTTTCATGTTAATAAATTTGTGATATGATCTCTTAGTTATGAATACCGACTCATCTTGTAGAAGGATAGGTTCACATATCTGACTTTTCTTATAGAAAATCTGAGGTATTTGCCTCTGATATAGATACAGGAAAGCCCCAGTTCAATGGGACTAGCCTGGGTCATTCTTGCCATAGCTGAATTCAATGAGGATCAGCTCCAAAGAATGGACATGTCCATTCTTTTTTTCCACACACCTAACAACAAAAGTGCATACTGGCCATTCAGATGAATGGCAGTCGGATTAGATGGGAATTTTAAACTATGCAGAATCCTAATTGAGTTTCTTAATCTGTTGTGTGAATTCACGCTAAGTGTAAAACTAGCCTAAAAATACATCTTAAACTATATGTATGGAATATGGTAGTAACAAACTACCATTACACAATAGGAAAACCTTTGTAAACTTTAGCTATCTTATCTATCCAAAAAGACTCAACAATGTGAAACAGGCACGCACAGCAAACAGATTAGTGCAAAGTCATTCTGTCCATGAGCGTAATCTGCCCAACCAAACAGGAGACTTTTAAACATTTTGCTGATAACAGAAAGGGCAGATCATTTCATCACATCAAGTAATTCATATTATATAGCACATAGCGTCTAAATATTCTTCCTGTTAGGTAATCCTAAATGGGTACAAGAGAAATTTACAGAATCTGTGGGGTTTTTTTAGAGAAAGGGCCATACCTTATGCTGTCAAATGAAGGAACCGTCTACGAGCAACTAATCCATATCGTCCACCTTGCAATTGTGATTGTAAAACATCAATTTTATTTCATTTTATTAATAGCTGCTAATCCCCTTATCAGTAACGAAACATTTACAATGTTTTGTGTCTTCCCTAACACTGTTGACACTGCTCAGTCACAAATAGTCTGATATTAGTGTTCTGCTGTTATGATGTGAATGCAGTACAGTTCACACCATCTTTTAGTGTTCTTCTGTTAGAAAAGGCCTGACAGAAAACTAAAAAGCAAAAAAGTAAAAAAAAAATAAATAAAAAATGACAGCACAGCTGGGGCACCAGAAGTGCAAGCTCTTTGGAGACACTAACATTAACTCCTTCACGTAAACTGATGTGCTATGAAGAGTGCATGAATGCATGATTTAACTACTTAGATCCCGTGGATGATGCACCCATGGCATCCAAACAAGGTTGTGGCAGTCCCTTCCGCAATCTTAATTCCCCCCGCAATGAGATCATGGGGTGGCATTCAGTTGCTATAGCTGGGTGTAATATTAGATCAATGAAACGCTTATATACTGTAGCTGCAGTATACAATACAAGCAAATACATGTTCAATCTCCCTATAAGTTACTGTGAAAAAAGGTTTTTAAAGTGAAAAAAAGAAAAACTAAACCTTTTCCCATTTATCATTCAAGCAACTTCATGTTATTTATCCTACACTGTGAACGCTGTAAAGAAATATTAGTAGCAGCAGAATTGGTGTTTTTTTTGGGTCATCCCGACTCCCAGAAAAAAATGTATTAAAAGTGTTTAAAAATTTACATAAATTGAATATTGGTACCAATATAAACTACACCTCATCCCACAAAAAAAAAGCGTCACTACATACGTCCTTCAGTGGAGGAGTAAAAAAGTAAATTAAAAAAGTTTTTTTTTTTGAAGTAGTAAAACTTAGTGAAAACTTTATAACTAGGGATGAGCGAATCGATTCTGACGAAGCGGAATTCATTTTGAATTTCAGGAAAAATTTGATTCTAAACAAAGCCAAATTTTCTGGCGAATCCTCTTTTTTTTCTAGCACATGGTGTGACATGGGGCAAAGAACTATGGGAGAAAGAAAGGAACGCCCTCAATGCCATGATATGCAGACATGCAGCCAATCAGCAGCCAACCAGCTTCTGTGATGTCACAGCCCTATAAATAGGCCACCCATTTTAGATTCTGCCACTTGCCACAGTGTCTCATATGTACACAGATCTCTCTGCTGCAGCACTAGATGGCACTCTGTGCCAAATACTTCCGATTCTATAGTTACTGGGGTGAAATACCTTTCAACTGCACAGTCTGTGTGTCATATACACACACATGTTCTTGAACCAGCATTTTTTATTTTTGGGATATTGCTCTCTGTGCCAAAGAGTTACTTTTTTCACTTATTGTGGTGAACTATCTTTTAAATACAGTGTGTGTATTTCTCACATACACAAATCTCCATTATAGCCAGGTCAGTCTTTTGGGATATTGCTCTCTGTGCCAAAGAGTTACTTTTTTAAGTTATTGTGGTGAACTATCTTTGAAATACAGTGTGTGTATTTCTCACATAAACAAATCTCCATTACAGGCAGGTTATTATTTTGGGATATTGTTATCTGGGCCAAACAGTAAATTTGTGACACTTCACTGTTCTGGTGGAGAGTCAGAAGTCATCCCTCTGCCGGATAGGGACTATTCAGCTGTCACTACACAGGCAAATCAGCATGCAGCGGGCCATCTGAGCAAGTGACTCTTAGGGACTTCCTGCCTCCATCTCCACTGTATACTGCCATGGTGTGTCAGGGTCATCTGCCTCGTCTTCCTCATCTCCCTCTGCCTCCTCTGGCTGCTCCTGCTCCTCCTCTCCTACCACCTGGGTAGAAAAACCACTCATTTCGCTAGACATTGCTTGTGCTCCAATGTCCTCCTCCTCCTCCTCCTGCAGTTCAGTCCCCACCAGACTCATGTGGTTGTGAGATGTAGTTGCCACATCTCCAGTCCCCTGACCAGACAGATTTTGCAGCATCTGTTCCAGGACATGAAGCAGTGGAATGACGATGTTCATCCTGTAGTCCTGGCGACTGACAAATAACGTGGCCTCCTCAAAGGGCAAATGGTAGGTGTCACGCATGAGCTGCCACTGGCTGACATCAAAATTACACAGGGGAGTACTCCTGTCCGCTTGGCTCATCAAGAAATCATTAATGATCTTTCTCTGTTCAAAGAGTTGGTCCAATATATGGATGCTGGAATTTCAACAGGTGGAAACGTCGCATATCAGCCTATGTTGGGGAGGCCGTTCTGCCACTGCAGCTCAAGGAGGGTGTGCTTGGTGCTGTAGGAATGGCTGAAGTGCATGCAAAGTTTTCTGGCCATTGTTAGAATGTCTTGCAGATGGGTGAAAGACTTGAGGAATTGTTTCACAACCAGATTAAACACGTGTGCCATGCAGAGCACATGGCTCAGCCCTCCTCAGCGCAGCGTGGACACCATGTTCTTTCCATTGTCTGTCACCATGGTTCCGTTTTCAGTTATCAAGGAGAAAGCCAGGAATCGATTTTATCTTTCATGATGCAGATTAGTTCCTCCCCTGTGTGACTTCGTTCGCCAAGGCAAACCTGGAGCATTTGTGCCTCTGACCCTCCCATGTGAAGGGCCTGCCACCTCTCTGTCTGACATACTGATTGATCTAAAATTTACAATAAAACAAATTCTGTTTAATGTACAGTACAGACCAAAAATTTGGACACACCTTCTAATTCCAAGAGTTTTCTGTAGTTTCATGACTACTTTCATTACACTGATCTAATGTCCATTCCTTGTGTTCTTTAGCCCAAACAAGTCTAGGAAACCACTGCTAAGGGCAGGCAACAAGCAGAAGAGACTTGTTTGGGCTAAAGAACACAAGGAATGGACATTTGACCAGTGTCATGAAAGTACTCATGAAAATACAGAAAGCTCTTGGAATGAGAAGGTGTGTCCAAACTTTTGGTCTGTACTGTAGATGTGTGTACATGACAAATATACAAGCTGTATTTCAAAGGTGTTTGACCATAAAAGTGAAAAAGTAACTATTTGGCGCAGAGAACAATATCCCAAAATAATAACCTGCCTGTAATGGAGATGTGTGTATATGACGAAAACTCAAGATGTATTTCAAAGTTTTTTTTTAGACAAATAAGTTATTTGACAAAATTACTGCCGACACCCTCTCCACTCTTTTGGGGGAGCTCTACACGTATCAGTGTTTTACAGAACAGGTTCTGTCATAATCTCTGGAATCATCCGATGACGTGTAAAAGGAGTGCGCTCTTTGACGCTATAGCGGGATCTTGGCCATCAGCTCGGTTCTTTCTAGCTGGCACTGACATTACCCTATCAGGCTGTGTTCTCTCTTCAGTTATTTGGTCAGTTTTGACCCCGTAACTGCCCAAATAAGTGAAGTGTGAAGCGATTCTAAGAACAGCGCCTGTCATCTGGGTGTCATTGTCACGGTTGGAGGTAGTGGATCCTCTGGACCACTGCAAGCGATGGCGTAAGCCACGCCAGGGAGCGTAATCTAAGTAGTTCCCGGTTTTCACCAGAGCCCGCCGCAAAGCGGGATGGACTTGCTGCGGCGGGAGTCTACCAGGTCGCTACCCCTGAGGGGACTTGTTTGCGTAATCGGGGATAGGCAGGTTGGTTAGGGCAGGCGGCAAGGTTCGTGGTCGTGGACAGGCAGGAAGGTCAGGGCAGGCGGCAAGATTCGTGTTCGAGGGACAGAGGCAAACGGTATGGTACACGGTAATCAGAACAAGACTTAGGAACGCTTTCTCAATAGGCAATGGGAACTAAAGATCCGGCAAGGGCATCAGGAAGAGGCAGGCTTAAATAAGGGCAGCGGCCGGCAATACCCAATTACCGGTGCGCAAGTGAGCCAGGACTCGGCCGGCAGGACAAGCGTGTCCGCTGCCTGACATGCGGGTAGCGGCGCCGCCAGACTGGGGGGCACGGGTGCGCCTGCGACCCAGGTTGAGGGTCGCAGGGGCACCCGTGACAGTCATACTAAATTACAGTATAGTTTCAATACCAAACCACGCTCCCTATGCATATTTCTGCATGGCACAATGTTATACAACACTATACAGGCTCTTTGCAGCCAGAAAATAGCTTTTTGTTAACGCGATTCATCGCAAATAAATTCGGAACTAAATGAATTTTTGGAAAAAATTCAGTGAATCGGCCGAATCAAATTTTTGAGAAATTCGCTCATCTCTATTTATAACTTTGGTATGAACGGAATCGTATTGATCTACAGAATAAAGGTAATATGTTACCTACAGTAGGCCACATGATGAAGTCCGTAAAAACAAACCCCACAAATGTTGCGCAATTGTGTTTTTCCTCCAAATTACAACCCACAAAGAATTTTTTTAAAAGTTATATATAAAGTTATGTAAAGTTTTGGCTGTTGAAAGGCAGGGATGTAAAAACGTAGCACGGACACTTGCAGAATTGTTAGTGCAGCTCTAAATGATAAAACGGGTTATGACTTGAAATCAGAACAAGATAAGAATGGTAATGTACAGACAAATTGACTAATCCTATATGTCATTTATTCTATTTATACCATATGTAGAAAAACAATCACAGCACATATCACTTTACACTGTACTATATACTATAAACTTAAAATATGTAATAAATTGCAAAAAATGTAAAAAATTGCAATATTTTCTGTATGTTAAAAAAACAAGGCTTTAATCCCTGTTCAGTTAAATACTTACACAATCAGTTTACTGTCACTTGCTGTCAGTTTTTAACAAAAGTGACAAGTTTTCCTTAAAGGGAGCCTGTCTGTTTTTTGAAATGCTTGTATTCCCCATATAATAATATGATAACAATACTTTTGTTTAAACTCTGCTTTGTGCCGCTCCTCTTTTATTTGTTTTGGAAATGTATAAATGACCATTTCCGTTAAAACATGGTGTCCAAAACTGTCACCACTGATTTTACACTGTAGGGACATACCCCATTGTCAAGGTGGGGCTGTGGGTGGCAATATCCAGTTGTCAATTTATTCATATACACTACTGTTCAAAAGTTTGGGATCACCGAGACAATTTTGTGTTTTCCCTGAAAACTCATACTTTTATTGATCAAATGAGTTGCAAAATGAATAGAAATATAGTCCAGACATTGACAAGGTTAGAAATAATAATTTTTATTTGAAATAATAATTTTCTACTTCCGACTTTGTTTTCGTCAAAAAATGCTTCCTTTGCAGAAATTTCCCAAACCCTTTGCAGACCTTTGGCATTCTAGCTGTTAATTTGCTGAGGTAATCTGGAGAAATTTCACCCCATGCTTCCAGAAGCCCCTCCCACTAGTTGGATTGGCTTGATGGGCACTTTTTGCGTACCATACGGTCAAGCTGCTCCCACAACAGCTCAATGGGGTTGAGATCTAGTGATCTCTGTGCTGGCCACTCCATTACAGATAGAATACCAGCTGCCTGCTTCTTCCCTAAATAGTCCTTGCATAATTTGGAGGTGGCTTTGGGTCATTGTCCTGTTGCAGGATGAAATTGGCTCCAATCAAGCGCTGTCCACAAGGTATGGCACAGCGCTGCAAAATGGAGTGATAGCCGTCCTTATTCAAAACCCCTTTTACCTTGTACAAATCTCCCACTTTACCAGCACCAAAGCAACCCCAGACCATCACATTACTTCCACCATTCTTAACAGATGGCGTCAGGCACCCTTCCAGCATCTTTTCAGTTGTTCTGCATCTAACAAATGTTCTTCTGTGTGATCCAAACACCTCAAAGTTCGATTCCATGACACTTTTTTTCAATCTTCCTCTGTCCAATGTCCGTGTTCTTTAGCCCATATTAATATTTTCCTTTTATTAGCCAGTCTCAGATATGGCTTTTTCTTTGCCACTCTGCCCTGAAGACCAGCATCCCGGAGTTGCCTCTTCACTGTAGATGTTGACACTGGCGTTTTGCGGGTACTATTTAATGAAGCTGCCAGTCGAGGACCTGTGAGGCGTTGATTTCTCAAACTAGAGACTCTAATGTACTTGTGTTGTTGTGCAGGGGGGACTTCCACTTCTCTTTCTACTCTGGTTAGAGCCTGTTTGTGCTCTCCTTTGAAGGGAGTAATACACACAGTTGTAGGAAATCTTCAGTTTCTTGGCAATTTCTCGCATGGAATAGCCTTCATCTCTCAGCACAAGAATAGACTGCCGCATTTCACATGAAAGTTCTCCTTTTCTGGCCATTTTTCAAGTTTAATCGAACCAACAAATGTAATGCTCCAGATTCTCAACTAGCTCAAAGAATGGACAGTTTTAGGGTATGTTCAGACGGGGTAAATGCGGCGCGCATTTTGCGTCATATTTGCGCTCTAATACGGGCCGAAATAATGGAAATCCATAGTTCTCATAGAGAACTATGGATTACATCTCCTCTCCCCGCCCGTACAATATGATTATATTGTACACGCGGGGAGATAAGTGACATGTCAATTACTTGCGGTGAATACGAGCCGCGAGCAATAAATGTCAATGGGGCCGACGCGGTCCCGAAGCACACAATGTACTGTGGCGAGTACAGTACACGCCGCAGTAGATCATGTGAACATACCCTTATAGCTTCTCTAATCATCAAAACTGTTTTCAGCTGTGCTAACATACTTGCACAAGGGTTTTCAAGAGTGTTCAAAATATCCAATAGCTTTCTTATACAGTTAGCAAACACAATATAGCATTAGAACACTGGAGTGATGGTTGTTGGAAATGGGCCTCTATACACCTATGTAGATATTGCATTAACATCCAGACGTTTGCAGCTAGAATAGTCTAAAATAGACTAAAAATAGAACAAAAATAGGGAAGTTTCTAAGTGAACCCAAACTTTTGAACTGTAGTGTATTTCCAGAAGGAATAGCAGAAGAATGGCACAAGATAGCATGCTAAGAAAAGATGCCCTTGAATTCCTACTTCGTGTGTAATGCAAGCATTGCCTAAAACAGATGTGTCAGGATGACTGATCCTCTTTAAGTGACATGATGTGATGAAGAATGAATTGTTGCACAGCAGACCTATAGTAATATGTGTTTGTTATATCTAGATGACCTTACTGGAAGGCACAATATCAGTAAGTGGCAGTATTGCCTACGTAGCCCAACAAGCCTGGATTTTTAATGCATCCGTGAGGGAAAATATCTTGTTTGGAGAAGAATATGATGAAGAAAAGTAAGTTATACTTAAGTTCTTATTTATTAAATGGAACATTTAATATGGAACATTTAATAAATTTTTTGCCATTTAATAGCATAGTGATCACTGAAAAAAGCTATTAATCAGTGGTACACAGCATGTAACACCATCACGTGTGCACAGTTGTAACAATTCTCATTTACTATATTTAAAAAGAAAAAAGTACGCTCATTATTTCACCTAAAAATGAGGCTAAAACTTTAGTACTTTGAATGTACATTTTAATCCCTTACTGAAATTTGACATGTAGTTATATCATGATGTCAGTAAGGGTGTATGGAGTGGGCTCACTTGCTGAGATTGTTCCATACATAGCAGGTAATGGTTGTTTGTTACAGCCGGGACCTGCCACTAGCAGCCGGGTTTGCAGTTAACTCCAATCTTGGCCTTTTAAGCCTTTAGATTCCTTGGTAAATGTAGCCAAAGCTACAAAATGGTTGAAAAACTGTGCTGTGCACCATTCCGTTGCCCGATTGTAGGTTGTCGGCTGGTTGTCATGGCAGGCCACAGTGTAATGAAGGCCTTTATAGCTGCCAACTGGCTACTTGTATTAATAGGAGAGCCTTTATTATATACTGTTCTGCAATATATTACTGTTGCAGGATAGTGCTCAAGTGAACATGCCCCCTAGTGGTCAAGAACTGAATATAAAAATGTAAAAATAAAAAAAAAGTTTTTAAAAGATTAAAAAAGTATTTGAGATTCACTAGACCCCCTTTTGCCATTTTACAAAGAATAGTACAAAAAAGCAATAAAAACTGATTTAACTGTTTTTGTGCCTAACTCTACAAAATTATTTTCTAACATCTTAAGCTTAGTTACACCTTATGGTCTAATGTGTCTTGCAGTCTGAAAAATATGGTGGTTAGGAAAAAAAGATGTACATTCTGAAAAACAGTATTTAGATATTGACATACTGTAGCGGATGCTGGTAGTGGATCCACTGGACCACCGCAAGCGATGGTGTAAGCCGTACCAGGGGGCGGAATCTAAGTAGAAACCGGTTTTCACCAGAGCCCGCCGCAAAGCGGGATGGACTTGCTGCGGCGGAGAACTACCAGGTCGCCCCACTGGCGTGACTTGCTTGCGGTGGCAGCCAAGGCAGTGCATGGTACAAAATCGTGAGACGTAGGCGAAGTCGGGGACAGGCAGGAGGTCAGGACAGGCGGCAAAGGTTCGTGGTCGAGAAACAGGAGCGTAAAGGTTCGGTACACGGAAGACAGGCTATGAGGCAGAAGACGCTTTCTCTAAAGGCAGTACGGCACTAAAGATCAGGCAAAGGTGACCCGGAAGGAAGGAGGTTAAATAGGGTCACCTGCCAGCCTTTACCAATAATGGGCGTACTGGCCCTTTAAATCCCCGAGAGCCGGCACGCGCGCGCCTAAGGCGTGGACATGCGCATACCGGCCGGCCAGGAGGACGGGAAGGGGGAAGCCGGGACCCTACCCGTGGGACCGGAAGTCGCCGACGGGCGGCAGCACGAGTGCGCCCGCAGCCCGGGCGAGGGGCTGCGGGACCACTCGTGACAGTATCCCCCCCCCCCCCCCCTAGGCTCCTCCTCTTTCTGGTTCGGTAGGAAACCTCAACACGAGACCGCGGTCCAGGATGTTTTCCTCAGGCTCCCATGATCTCTCCATCGGACCGAATCCCTCCCAATCAACCAGGAATTGCCGTTTACCCCTAACCGACTTCATAGCCAAGATCTCTTTGACCGCAAATATGTTGGAGGCTACAGCCTCAGGAGAGGGGGCTGCAACTTTTCTGGAGAAGCGGTTCAACACGACGGGCTTCAGGAGGGATACATGAAAAGAATTAGGGATCCGCATAGTGGGAGGGAGTTGGAGCCTATACGCCACTGGATTAATACGGCTCAGGATTTCAAAGGGCCCAAGGAAGCGCGGACCCAGCTTGTAGCTGGGGATTTTTAACCTGACATATTTGGCGGACAGCCAGACCTTGTCTCCCGGAGACAAGGTTGGAGCCGGTCTCCTCTTTCTGTCCGCCTGAGCCTTCATACGGGCAGCAGCACGCTGCAGGGACTGACGAGTCTGCTCCCAAATGCCAGATAAGTCGTGGACCAAGGCATCTACAGAGGGAACCTCGGAGGAGGAGGGCAGAGGGAGAGGAGGGCGGGGATGCCGGCCATATACAATAAAGAAGGGAGACGCGCCTGAAGCCCCTGAGTCCAACGAGTTGTATGAAAATTCGGCCCAGGGTAGAAGGTTGGCCCAATCATCCTGGCGGGCAGAAACAAAATGACGTAAGTAGCTGCCCAGAATCTGATTGACCCTCTCTACCTGGCCGTTAGATTGCGGATGGTAAGAGGAAGAGAAGTCTAACTTCACCTGCAATCGGGAGCAGAGTGCGCGCCAGAACTTGGACACGAACTGCACCCCACGATCAGAAACGATGTGCTGGGGCAGACCGTGCAGGCGGAACACGTGAATAAAGAAAAGGGAGGCATAGCGTGGTGTGGAAGGTAACCCGGGCAGTGGGACGAAGTGCGCCATCTTTGAAAACCTATCCGTAATGACCCAGATCACAATGTTACCCGAAGAGGATGGAAGGTCGGTGATGAAATCCATCGCCACATGGGACCATGGAGTACTGGGCGTAGGCAGGGGTCTCAGCAGCCCGAAAGGACTGTCTCGGGGTACCTTATTCCGGGCACAAGTAGCACAGGCATCCACGAAGTCCTTAATATCTTTAGCCAGCCCTGGCCACCAGTAGAACTGAGAGATCAATTGGAACGATCTTCGGGCCCCAGGATGACCTGCCATCAAAGAGCAATGTCTCCAATTCAGTATTCTCCTGCGCAGCGACAGACGAACGTAGGTCTTGCCAGGGGGTATCTGCTGAAGGAGGACAGGTGCTGCTTGGATCAGGCGTTCCGGAGGTATAATGTGTTGGGGCTGCGGCTCCTGTCCAGTAATGTCGGATGCGTGAGAGAGAGCATCTGCCCTGATGTTCTTTTCGGCTGGGCGAAAATGGATCCGGAAGTTAAATCTTGAAAAAAAAAGAGACCACCGTGCTTGCCGAGGATTGAGGCGCTGGGCCGACTGGAGATACTGAAGGTTTTTGTGATCCGTATATACCTCAAAAGGATGACGAGCTCCCTCCAGGAGATGCCGCCACTCCTCCAGGGCCATCTTGATAGCGAGTAATTCTCGGTCCCCAATAGCATAGTTCCTCTCAGCCGACGAGAAGGTCTTGGAGAAGAACCCGCAGGTGATGGTTTTCCCCTTGGGACCCTTTTGAGTAAGGACAGCTCCGGCCCCCACCGAAGAGGCATCCACCTCCAGAGAGAAAGGCTTCTCAGGGTCAGGGCGTGACAAAATAGGTGCGGAAGCAAAGGCTGACTTCAAATCCGAGAAGGCTCTTTCGGCCGCTGGTGGCCAACATTTGGGATTAGCCTTCTTCCTGGTGAGAGCCACAATAGGAGCCACCAGTGTAGAGAAGTGGGATATAAACTGCCGATAGTAATTGGCAAAGCCCAAAAAATGTTGTATGGCTCAGAGTCCAACAGGTCGTGGCCATTGCAGGATAGCAGACAGCTTAGTGGGGTCCATTTGCAGGCCTCGATGGGAGACGATGTAACCGAGGAAAGGCAGACTGGATTGATGGAACACGCATTTCTCTAATTTGGCGTACAGGCGGTTGCTGCGAAGGCGTTGCAGGACTAGGCGCACCTGTGATAGATGGGTCCGGAGGTCAGGGGAGAAAACCAAGATGTCGTCCAGGTAAACGATGACACACGTGTAGAGCAGGTCCCTGAAGATGTCATTTACGAACTCCTGAAAAACCGCGGGAGCATTGCACAGACCGAATGGCATTACTAGATACTCAAAGTGACCGTCGCGGGTATTAAACGCCGTCTTCCACTCATCTCCCTCACGGATCCTGATGAGGTTGTATGCCCCGCGCAGGTCCAATTTGGAGAAAACCTTGGCTCCCTGTAGACGGTCAAAGAGTTCTGTAATTAGTGGCAACGGATACCGGTTTTTCACGGTAATCTGGTTCAGGCCCCGGTAGTCGATGCAAGGACGGAGAGAACCATCCTTCTTCTGTACAAAGAAAAAACCAGCTCCGGCGGGTGATGAGGACTTGCGTATAAAACCCTTTTGCAGGTTCTCACGGATATAGTCCGACATGGCCTGAGTCTCTGGTCTAGACAACGGGTAAACTCTACCCCGAGGAGGACTGGTCCCAGGAAGGAGGTCAATGGGACAGTCATAGGGGCGATGAGGAGGAAGGGATTCGGCCTGTTTCTCCGAAAAGACGTCCGCGTAGTCCCGGTATTCAGCGGGAAGACCTGGCAGGAACCTGTAAGACTGGTGAGGTGGAATGGCCCGGACTGGCCGCGGAACTGAGAGACAGCGACTCTGGCAGTCGGAACCCCAGCGCAGAACCTCCCCGGTTTTCCAGTCGAGGGTCGGGGCATGGAGCTGTAGCCACGGAAGACCCAAGAGGATCGCTGAGGACGACCGAGGGAGGACGTAAAAGGTGATCTCCTCCTTGTGTAAGGCCCCCACGCGGAGGGACAATGGCTTGGTCACGTACCGAATGGCCTCACTAAGGAGCTCACCACTCACGGAGGATATCACCAAGGGCTTCTCCAGACGGGTCACCGGAAGGCGATACTGGGACACCAGGGTGGCGTGAATAAAGTTCCCGGCGGATCCAGAGTCTAGAAAGGCGGGCACACGAAAAACGAGTCCGGAACCAGACGAGACCTCAACCTCCATAGTAAGGCATGGAGAGGAAGTGTTCACACCTAGGGACGCCTCTCCGACATAACCTAGGTGCGGGCGTTTCCCTGCCGCTGTGGGCGAAGCGGGCAACCATTGCGAAAGTGATCCGGGCTGGCACAGTAAAGGCACAATTTCTCTGCCCGACGGCGGGACAGCTCCTGTTCGGACAGATGTGCCCGGTCCACCTGCATGGGTTCTTCACTGGTTGGGAGCGGAAGTGGCAGCTGTGGTCTTTGGAAGACCGGAGCCAGGCGAGGCAAACGGCGTGGTCGGGCAAGATCACGTTCCTGGCGTAGTTCCTCTTGCCGCTCGGCGAAGCGAACATCGATCCGAGTGGCTAGGTGGATCAGTTCGCTTAGGGAGGACGGGATCTCTCTAGCCGCTAGGGCATCC
This sequence comes from Phyllomedusa bahiana, assembly GCA_025379985.1. Classification (NCBI taxonomy): domain Eukaryota; kingdom Metazoa; phylum Chordata; class Amphibia; order Anura; family Hylidae; genus Phyllomedusa; species Phyllomedusa bahiana. The sequence goes on along the minus strand of JAODAL010005672.1, from coordinate 58,963 downwards.
TTAACTCTGCCGGATAAGCCCTTTTTGAAAGTGGCACATAGAGTTCCAGGTCAGCTCTGACGCTAGGGTCCGAAAACGAACTGCGTAGTCGCCGACCGAGGAGTCACCCTGGCGAATATTCAGTAGAGCGGTCTCTGCAGAGGATGCCCGTGCCGGCTCTTCAAAGACACTGCGGAACTCTGAGAGGAAAGCCTGTAGGTCCGTCGTCACCGGATCGCCCCGGTCCCAGAGAGGGGTGGCCCAAGCTAGAGCCTTCCCGGACAGTAGACTGACCACGAAGGCCACCTTTGAACGTTCAGTGGGGAATTGACCAGCCATTAACTCAATGTGCATAGAGCACTGGGTAATAAATCCCCTGCACAGTTTGGAGTCCCCTTCAAACTTGTCGGGTAGTGGTAAACGCAGCCTAGAAGTCCCGGGTACTGGCGGAGGCGTCGCCACAGGAGGAGGAGTCGGCGGCTGTTGGTTAGCCAGGAGCTGCTGCAGCATGGCGGACAACTGGTTCAGCTGCTGGGCTTGTTGCGCAAGTTGTTGTGACTGCTGAGCCACTATCGCCGTGAGATCCGGTTCACCGGGCAAAGGTACCTTGGCGGGATCCATGGCCGGATCTTACTGTAGCGGATGCTGGTAGTGGATCCACTGGACCACCGCAAGCGATGGTGTAAGCCGTACCAGGGGGCGGAATCTAAGTAGAACCCGGTTTTCACCAGAGCCCGCCGCAAAGCGGGATGGACTTGCTGCGGCGGAGAACTACCAGGTCGCCCACATGGCGTGACTTGCTTGCGGTGGCAGCCAAGGCAGTGCGTGGTACAAAATCGTGAGACGTAGGCGAAGTCGGGGACAGGCTGGAGGTCAGGACAGGCGGCAAAGTTTCTTGGTCGAAAAAAAAGGAGCGTAAAGGTTCGGTACACGGAAGCCAGGCTACGAGGCAGAAGACGCTTTCTCTAAAGGCAGTACGGCACTAAAGATCCGGCAAAGGTGACCCAGAAGGAAGGAGGTTAAATAGGGTCACCTGCCAGCCTTTACCAATAATGGGCGTACTTGGCCCTTTAAATCCCGAGAGCCGCGCGCGCAGCGCCTAAGGCGGGCGGGCATGCGCATACCGGCCAGCCAGGAGGACGGGAGGACGCGGGAAGCGCAGTCAGGTAAGGGGGAAGCCGGGGACGCGACCCGTGGGACCGGCAGTAGCCGCCACGACCCGACGGGCCGCAGCACGAGTGCGCCCGCAGCCCGGGCGAGGGGCTGCGGGACCACTCGTGTCACATACATAAATAGGAGACCTATTTACACCCAGCAAACAGTGCATATTTAGGGCATATCCCCACGGCACGGGTTTGCGGCCGGTTTTTCAGACGGTTTGCGGTTTTGCAGACCTCCTGAAAAAACGGCCGAAAATGAGCACAAAGGGCTCCTATGGAAAACCGTTTGGTCCGCCCGCGGGCCACCCGCAAAACATTCTACAAGCACATTCTTCCGTCCGGTTTTCGGACTGAATATGTGCAGGTGAATGTGGAGGAGGAGGGCTTTTCTCCGCTCATCGCAACCCCTGGGGATGGCCGCAAAACAGGACAAATACCGGTCGCATAAACCGACCGGTATTTGTCCCTTACCGTGGGGATATACCCTTACTGTATGTGAATTTCAGAGTGAGCTAAGCTGAAGGGGTGTAACTAGGGGGGGCTGATGGGACATGTGTCCTGAATGTCAGAGGGGGGCCAAAAAACTTGGCCAGGCTATTTAGATACAGGACAAGGGCAGTGAATTGAAACATTTACCCTGCGTAAAGGAAAACCTATCTACACTAAAGTGACTCTAACCATGTATTCCAAACAATTGTACAAATTCCTGAATTTACACCTATAATACACTACAAAGTCATTTACTATGAATTTAGATTAACACGATAAACAAGTCTTGAAGGAATATTTCATAGGTTCTAATGGGTATCTGACCAATGTAACCCACACACAGGGCCATTTTTGAGGGTGGGTGATACGACGGCTGTCCAGGGCGCTGCTCATCTTAAAAGGTGGCGGTGGCGGAGACAGTGGCAAAGTCCTGGCCTGTACCTATGCCGACCGCCCATCGACTTTATACGTCCAGTTGCTCAGGACAATAAATCACCGTCCAGCTCAATCCACCCGTCGGGCAATCAGAGGGAGGCACGTGAACGCCGAGAGCTTCCTCGGCTACATGGAGACAATAAGAAGAAGGTTTGTACACAGCGTCCCAGCCAGTATGATGCAGATAGATGTTTTATTGCAGGGCCGGGATGTGCTCTGTCGGAACAGACCTATATCTGGTATAAAACTCATCTATACTGCTGGGACGCTGTGTACAAACCTTCTTCTTATTGTCCAGTTGCTCAGAATCTAACTCTGTGTGCGGTAAGGACTGGCTCTCCAGAAAGGCAGGGACAGTTTATTATTGTCCCAGCCTTCTCGATGGTTGTACATACAGTTGAAAACAGAAGTTTACATACACTATATAAAAAGACACATCTGCATGTTTTTCTCACTATCTGACATGAAATCAGAATAAACCTAACCCGTTTTAGATCAACTAGGATTACCAACATTATTTATATTTGCCAAATGCCAGAACAATGAGAGAGAGAGAATGTTTTAAGGCATTTTATTACTGTAGCACTGGCAGCCTATCAGGAGAGAACAAACAGGTCTGTAGCTATAGCGACCAGCACTGGCAGCCTATCAGAAGTGATAGAACAGGTCAGTAGCTATAGGGACCTGAGGAGCTGATGCAGCCCATAGGGGATATCTAGGAATAGGTAGGACACTGCTAATGGACACATATTACAAATTGACTTGTTTTTGCAAGATCTTCAACATAAAAAGTAATCCTTGTAGTGAGACAACCCCTTCAATGTTGGGGAGAATTTTTTTCTTCCTGGGCTGAGTCTGATTTAGCATGGAAACAGCCTTTCCCACAGTGAACAAAGAGATATAGGTCCCTTTGGCATTACCCTCAGCCACTGTCAGCTTTTTTCTATATGTAGAGACCAGGTACTGGAAAGGGGAGAAGAGACCTAAGCAGTATTGAAGTGGCAGCATGAAAGAGCCTTTTTTTTTTTTAAATGTGCTGGTTAATCCCAGTTAACATTGTTTTTACAAGTACAAGCCTGATCAATTCACATTTAGAGACATGACTTTCCAATTTTAGCTATCTAGCTACAGCTCTTGTACAGATTTATTCTTTGCGCTAAATGCAGGTAAATGGACTCCTGTATACTGCTACGGTCACGCAAAACTGTGGGAAGGAACACTCTAAGGCCCTATTCACATCATATTTATCCTTTCCTTTTGTAGTATCCACAAGGACACATTTTTCACAGTATCCCGATGGATACCACAAACAGAAGGACATAAACGTGTTATGAATGGGGCCTAAACAGGGTAAACCCTGTTTATGCACACCTTAAAATGCAGAGCCTCAGCTTTTAGTCACAATTACGTGCAGGTCCACCTTTTCCATTAGGCACACTATTCAGTAGCCCGAGGACCCCACAAGTATAGGGCTCCCAGGTGGGGTATACTTGTCTCAGGAATACAAGATGGTTGGCTTTTCTTATTTTACTGTTTACGTGTTTTTAGGATGTGCAAAGAAATAAAAACTATGGTGGAGAAGGAAGTCAAAGTGTCCCTGACCTGCCAATCAGTCTTGGACTGCAGGCTGGGGGACATAAGTGGTTGATAATATGGTATGCTTGGGGTGGTAGAGGATCCCCTAGTGTGATGTCATGTTTTTAAAAAGGGCCCACTGCAGTGCTCTGCCTAGGGGCCCATAATGCTGTTGAGATGGCTCTGATTACGTGGTCTCATAGTATAGGACAGCTTAAACCAGAACACATGGGTGCAGTATAGTAAAAATATCAGTTATATTATCAGGTGTTTGCTGGTTGAGTTTGACCCTATCAAACACGGGAAACAAAGTAGAAGATTTACAGTGCCTTGCGAAAGTATTCGTCCCCCTTGAACTTTTCAACCTTTTGCCACATTTTAGGTTTCAAACATAAAGATATAAAATTTTAATTTTTTGTGAAGAATCAACAACGAAAAATTTTTCGGGTCCCTTGAATTTTAACCCTTTTTACACATTTCAGGGCCCCTTAAAAATAAAAAATATAAAATTTTAAATTTTTTTTTTGAAAATCAACAAGGGGACAAATTTTGAAGGAACAAAATTTATTGGATATTTTAAAGTTTGTAAAAAAAAAACAAAATGAAAAATGGGCCCCCAATATTTTTTAAGGCACTGTATATCTGAACCATATTTAGTACAATTACAATTACAGATACAGTGTTAAGTTTTTGCTTGGCATTTAATCAGTTTATAGAGAGGGATTGAATAGGGCAATTCAGGGCAAGCAGCATGATTTGGGGATGTCCTTTTTGAGGCGATGACCCCAAAAGTTGAGATAAAAAAATACCTTGTAAAAAAGGTGAGATAGAATTGTCTATTTGTTTGTCTATCCTTCTATTTTTCATCCAAATTGTTGGGTGTGATTTTTGCCTAGCTTATTTGGATATATTATGTTTTCTTATCAGCCACATATATTGTTGCTTTAAAATGGAGACTAATTAAATGTGAGTTTAACAATAATCTTTTTTTCGTTCTATAAAATACTATTGGATTTAAAGTATATGGTTTGTGTTTATAGTGTGGATCTTTTTTATTCATAAATGCATCTATTGGATACGTCATTAAATCTTATAAGTGTGTCTATTGGATACAACATTGGATTTCTTTAGCTTTTATGTATTATGGCCAGAATTAGCCATTTTTATTGTTTGTAAACCATTAAAGGTTAAGTTTTAGTTGTTCAAAATTATATGCTGTGATTTTTGGTTAATTGGCAGCTTGTCTTTAGAATTGACTACTGGCAATAATATATTCTAATCTTTCCCACCACCACCGTTCCAGTATTACCGCACCCCACCCAGGTCCCTCACTGATGATGTCATGTTCATAGTTCACATAATGCTGCAACCAATCACTGACCTCTATGATCATGTACTGTACATACAGATTGGATGCAGCACCATGTAGTCCATGAACGTGACATCATCAGTTAGGGAATTGGTGAAGGGGTAGTGAAACTCTGGCAGTGCTGGAACGGTGGGAATGGGAGAGGTAAGTAGGGGTTAATTTTCTATTTAAGCACAGTGGGAGGTGGGTGGTATGGAGGGCTTTATTTTTCATTATGCTGGGTGACATTCTGAGGCTTTGGAACCAAACACCAGTTTTACCAGTTACGGTTTCAACATACCATGGACGTCCCGCAACCAATACAGTTTGTTTATTGAGGGACCACTGTATATGTACTGCAGCTGTAAAGTCTTGAATCTAGTTAATCTGTCACCCACAGGTACAAGAGTGCATTGGAAGCATGCTGCTTATATCCTGATATCCAGTTTCTGCCTAATGGAGACTTAACTGAGGTAAACTGGTTGAGGTGCTATTAAATTCTTATTTACATATTGAAATTCACTATGTACCCCAGAGCTTACAAAAAAAAATAAAAAAATGTCAGGCTTTGTTTTTCAGCTTCAGAATAATGCAGCCGAATGATATGACTGACTAATGTTAGACTAACATGTTTTGACATACTGGTGACCAATAATTATTTCCACGCCGTATGGTATAAGAGCTGAACTAGACTATGAGACTATTGAGGATTAGAAATGAATGGTTATAGCTCTTTGTTTCATTAGTACAGCATTTAAGGTATGTTCACGCGGAGTCATGCAGCACGTACATGTGAGCGCTGCAAGACGCCGTGTGTTTAGAAGAACGCTCTGATCAGCATGTACTTCTAAAGCGCGGGGAAGGGAGGAGGGCGGCCCTTTCACTTTACTGGGGAAGACGGCATTTAATTATAGCTCTCTACGAGAGCTATGATTAGTGTAATTACAGGACGTATTCCGGGGAGCATTGCAGCGTAATTACTTCCCGAAATACGTCCTGTGAACGTAGCCTTATACTAATATATTTTGTAAATACCACAACACCAGATTATGTTGTATTACTATTATATTATGACCTCTTACTGGGTAGGTGTACCAAGTAAATAGCCATCAGAATTTTATTTTGTTATTGAGCCTAATACAGTCCTGCAATTCTGACACATGATGCTGAAAGTGAAACATTGAGCAGAGGTAACCCTTTTTAATAACTTCTCTAGTTAAAAAATAGCTGGGACATTGTTTGTAGCAAATAACTTTTTCATGGGTTTCATGGTACAGTACACGCCGCAATACGGCGGGTGATTTGGCAGTCTCCCGCGGTGCGGGGGGGGGAGGAGGAGGAGGCGGCAGCTAGACGGCCCTATTGACATGCATTACTCGTGGCGCGTAATCGGCGCAAATAATTGACATGTCACTTATCTCCCCGCGTGTACAATATGATCGTATTGTACGTGCGGGGGACGCGGCGTAATCCATAGTTTTCTATGAGAGCTATGGATTTTCGTAATTGCGGGGTGCATTTCGCCGCATAGTAAGCGCAATACGCGCCAAAATATGCCTGAAGTTATGTGGCAAAATAAGCCGTGTGAACATACCCTAAGAAAGAAAAACCCACAGTGGTCACTGAAATAACTTGAAACTGACAAAAGTAAATAATTAAACATTTACTGAAAATAAACTAATGAAAATCAGACATTGCTTTTGAATTGTGGTTTAACAGAAAAAATACAAAATACAAACTAGTGAAACTGGCCTGGACAAGATTGATGGTACCCCTAACTTCATATTTTGTTGCACAACCTTTTGAGGCAATCACTTCAAACACACCATTTCTGTAATGATCAGTGAGACTTCTGCACTTTCCACAGGTGTTTTGGCTCATTCCTCGTGAGCAAACTGCTCCAGCTGTCTCAGGTGTGAATGTACCTTCTCCAGACTACATGTTTCAGCTCCTTCACAGATGTTCAATAGGATTTAGGTTAAGGCTCCCTCAAGGCCACTCCAGAATAGTCCAATGCTTTGCTCTTAGCAATTATTGGATATGTTTAGCTGTGTTTCTTGGGTTAATATCCCATTGAAGGACCCATGACCTAGGACTAAGACCAAACTTTTTGACACTGGACAGCACATTCCACTCCAGAATACCTTGATATTCTTGAGATTTCACTGCACACTGCACAGATTCAAGACACCCTGCACCAGATGCAGCAAAATAGCCCCAAAACTTAACTGAGCCTCCTCTCTGTTTCACAGTATATGCAATGTTAATTTCTCTGTATGCTTTATTTTTGCATCTGTGAGAGCTGATAGAGCTGATGTGATTTGCTTAAAACTCCAGCTTTGTCTCTTCTGTCCAAAGGACATTCTCCCAGAAGCTTTGTGGCTTGTCAATATGCATTTTTGCAAATTCCAGTCTCGTTTTTTAATAATTTGCTTTCAACAGTAGTTTCCTCCTTGGTTGTCTACTTTGGCAAAGACTGCGAAGGATGGTGCAATCTAACACTGGTGAACCTTGACCTTGGAGTTCACCTCTAATCTCTTTGGAAGTTGTTCTGGTCTCTTTGGTAACCATTCGTATTATCCGCCTCTTGAATTTTTCATCGGTTTTCCTCTTGCGGCCACGTCCAAGGAGATTGGCTAAATCCCATATCCTTTTAACTTCTAAATAATATGTACAACTGCAGAAACAGGAACATCAAGCTTTTTGGAGATTGTCTAATAGCCTTTACCTTTAACATGTTTGTCTCATCTCCTGAGACAACTTTCTCTTTACCTTCTATGGTCAGTGTGGTACACACCATGATACCAAACAGTACTGTGACTATAAGTGACTGCTTTTCACACGTGAAATATGCAGACCAACTGATTATAAGTTTAAAGACAACTATAATGCTAATTACAGGACACACCTTAGGTAAACATGTTCCTAAATTACATTTTTTTCAATCTTTTTTAGAATTCCCGTCAGTTTTATCTCATGAAATTTATTTTTTTTGGGGGTTGAACCCCAATTCCAAGACAATGTCTGATTTACATTAGTTCATTTTTGGTAAATTTTAATTTATTTTTACTTTTGAAAGTTTCAAGTTACTTTACTATTGTGGGTTTTTTGTTCTTTTTGTTTTCTTTGTTGGAAGGGTTCCAAAAAGTTTGTCCAGGTGTGTATGTAGCTTTCCAATTTAGTGTTTGAGCTCCCAGATGTTTATGCTTATTGGTACCATGAACAGTGAGTTACCAACTTGTAACATAAATAAAAATGTTGATTTTGTTATATGATTAGGCCCTACGCACATTCTATGCTAAGTCATTTTTACATTTTTTTTTAAGTTACCAAGAAATACTTTAGATTTACACAATTAAGACATAACACCCACCTTAAATTTCCTTTTAGATCTTCAAAAAATATTAAGCAATATGATCATATTTGTGATTTTGTTTTCTAAAGATAGGAGAACGTGGAGTCAACCTAAGTGGAGGTCAGAGACAGCGGATCAGCTTGGCTCGTGCACTATATAGTTCAAGTAGCATGGTTCTTTTGGATGACCCACTCAGTGCTGTAGATGTTTATGTGGGAGCAGAGTTATTCAGCAAGGCAATTAAAACTGGAATGCAGAACAGGAGTGTCATATTTGTGACACATCAGCTACAGGTAATTAGCTTGAATTTCAGCATTCTTGTAAATCATTCTAATATACATGTGTTTTTGACAGCAATTAGAAACCTTATAGACTACACAAGGGAACAAACATATATACTGCCTTCAAAGAAAGTGGTAAAGGTTATAAAAGTATGAAGATAAAATAATATTGAGAGAAAACCATTCATGTCTATGTGCTTGAATTTGAGTATGTGGGACTATAAAGGTGCTTTCACACAGTGCGTTTTTTTGGTGCGTTTTTGATGCGTTTTTTGTCCAGAAATGTAAAGCATTAATTGCTGTGTCCTTCTGCACCAAAAACGCATCCGAAAAATGCATAAAAAACACAGGTGCATGTCTGATGTGTTTTTGACGCTTTATTCGGATGCGTTTTTGGTGCAGAAAGGCACAGAAATGAATGCTCCAGATCTTTCAGGTGTCGGGGCTATAAGGAGTCCCTTCATATTCACCTTTCAACTCCTGACCTGTAATCCAAGTCAATTTAAGTAGTTTGTTTGCCTTTATCTACTGCCATAACTTCCTATTCCTCTAAAGATACATACAGGACCTCTTAATTATGTAATTATGCTTGTCTCTCTCTTTTTTTGGTCCCAATTAAGCAATTAAAATGACTCATGATCAGAAAAATAATCACTCATGGCCCCCTTGTGACAGATTTTTATTCTTCTGGGCTGCATGCAAAATGTAATCCAAAACAGTGAAGTATAAGGAGCGTCTGTTTTTATATCCTCTAACTCCTGTATACTGTATGTATCTGGTCTTTGCTGTAGGGGACTCCTGTGTGGTTACCCTTAACGCACTCGCCCAAACCAACAGTTGATGTCTAAACATGTTACCATAGGAGCAGAAAGAAGGTGTAGGCGGACAGGAAATTGATTATTGCAGATGGAGTTCTAATGAGGTCAGGATCTTAGCCAAAAGTTAGGGCAGGAAGCAGAAGAGTAACAAGTTCAAAAGAGCAGCCAAGGTCAATATCAGAATTCATAATACAGAATGCACTAGAGTTCGCCAAAATACACTATCAGGATCAGGCAAGGACTGAATAGCCACTAGAGTGGTGTCATTGAAGGGGGAGCAGGTTGACAGTGCACACAGGCTCTTTAAATCCAAGAGGACACGAATGCTTGTGTGCTAGAAAACACTTGTGATACAATCCATTCTATAGTGTTATACAGCTGCAGGAAAAAGTGAACACTCTGGAATTAACTAGATTTCTACACTGATTACTAATAAAATGTCTGATCTAAGTCACAATTTTAGACAAACACAGTTCAACTAAACTAATAACACAACAAGAGTTGAACTGCTTATGTCTTTTATTGAGCAGACTGAGCAAACATCTAAAATGCAGAAAGAAAAAGTAAGTGAACCTGCAGATCTTACTTTAGCAGCAATCATCGTCCACAAAACTTTTCCTGTAGCTGCAAACAGGATTTGAACAACAAAGGAATTTTGTACGACTTCTTCTTGTAGATGTGTTTCAGTTCATCAGTTTTTACGTGACACACTGTATGCATATACCTCTTCATGTCATGTCACATCATAGTTAAAGGGAATGTGTCATCAAAAATGACTTATTTTTTAACTCCTGTTTTTATGTTAAACACATTTTTTAAGAATTTTTTTTTTTTTTCCATATCACTTCCATTATTTTTTAAAAATTCTTAAGTCCTGCAGTTTTCACTTTGGCCACTATGCCTAAAAATATAGTCTGACACTGCCTGTTCTGTATAGATAGATTTTCAGTAGTCTGCTCATTATCAGTAGTAGCAGGATTACACTGAAAGGAAACACCAATGTATATAGATAACACAGGATCCACCAGTCACAATAGGATATGTCACAGCTCACCCTCTCCACTCCCTGCACACTGACTTCTTCCCAGGTCACAGAGCATGTCTAGAAAACTCTCCTATAGATGTCAATGGGACAGATTCAATTCACAGGCTTCTATGTGCATGAAGCAGCTGTAAATCAACCTTCTAAATGCTATTAAAGCAGTGCAGGCAAAAATGCTGTCCCCACAATCATATAAAGATGACCGAATTGAGAAATCAACAATCAGAAAAATAAAAACTGCTAAGGAGAAAAGAACATGTATCAGGTTCTTGTTTTAATAAGTAAAAAAAAATTCTGACAGATTCCCTTTAGGTCCTGATTATGCCGTTTCAAAGCACAAACCTTTTCCAACCATTCTTTAGTTGATTGACTTTTGTGCTTTCGGTCATTGCCTTATATTAACCAATGTCACTTCAGCTTCAGATCATGGACTGCGGCTGTTACATTCTCCTGTAAAGTGTTTTGAATCATCTTTGAATTAATTGTTCCTGCAATGACCACAAAGGGCGACATGTATGAACGGGGCTGCGCCAGAATTCTGGCATCAAAAAGCTGTAGTAGACCAGTTATATAGATATATGAACAGACATACTCCAAACTTTAGCGCAATAAGTGCCTCAGTACCACGCCAAAGACACTATTTAGCGTGTTAAAGTTTTGGGGCGTTCTGGGGACGTATCACACCACATTAGTAGAAGTAGACACATTTATTTATTTTTTGACGCCAAAACTTTGGCGCAGAACAGTTAGAACAGCCAGACCAAGTTAAAGGTGGTGCCTGAGCCTGAGTTGTCGTATTGGCACTAGACTGCGCCTGTATGTATAAAATGCAGAAGAACAGGTTCATACATTCTGGTGCAGTCTATACTACCTTAAAACGATTTAGAACTGGTCTATCAGCATCAGAATTCATACATGTCGCCCAAAGTGTTCAGGCTGTGGGCAAGGTTCTTTTTCCTCTAAAGTAGCACTGTGCATTTGTGTTTAAAAAGTTCCACTTTTGTCTTATCTAGGTGGTAAAATGCGCATTTAAAACAGGCTGCAAAATTGAACTTTTTAGCAGGAATGCACAAAATTATGTTTTTAAAAAACACTGCACAGCCTTGATAGGTTCACTTGAGGGACTTGCCAATCTGCCTTATAGAGAGGGAAATTGCTTCCGACATTATTATACACCAATGATGAGTGCAGCTGTGTCGGTGTGGAAGAATTTTATTCACCCATACGGACATAGTGGCGAGGACAGTGCTTGGTCCCCGGTTGTCCCCTTGTGGTGTAACAGGAAACTGCCAGTACTTGTAGTGCTGCCAGACTTGGGTTTCTGCGCTGCCCGAGGAGTGAAATACCTTACGCAATTGTATAAAGATGGTGTATTCCTGACATTTGCAGAGATGCAGCTACAGTTTGACCTTCCTAGGGGATCCTTTTTTCGATACCTACAGTTAAGGCATGCGTGTGTGGCGCAGTTTGGGGGGATTGTAGTACAGCTTGAATACGGATACTTAGAGGCCATTTTGAGACGGGTTAACCTAAGAAGCCAGTTTCTTCCATCTACAATGCTGTTATGGACTGTCAGGTCTCCCCTCTGGCAGTCTCCTTTGAAAGGTGGCAGAGAGATGTCCCAGCCTTACCAAATGATGCGCTCTCTGAGCTGAGGACCTCTTGGCGTCTCTCAGTTTTGAGTGCCAGGGATCAGCTGATCAAATTAAGTGGCTCCATAGGGTTTATCTTACACCAGTTAGATTATACCAGATGCATTGCTTGTCCTCCACGGCTTGCTCCCGGTGTGGGGCAGAGAGAGGAACATTGATTCACATGGTGTGGGAGTGCCCGATTCTGCAAAACTATTGGCAGGAAATTCATTGTTTTTTGAATAGGACACTGGGTTTCCCTAATGTGTGTTCACCTAGGAATAGCCTCTTAGGTATTGTAGAAGATCTAATTCCGGGTAAATCAGACCGCACCCTTTACCTGCTCTTGCTCTTCTATGCCAGGAAAAACATTCTTTTAAATTGGAAACCGCCCAAGGTCCCTACTTTAGAGCAGTGGAAACAACTAGTTAATGCGGAACTCCCTAGGTACAAGATCACATATGCTGCAAAGGGCATCCCCAAGCGTTTCCATACAGTTTGGAGCAATTGGACTGCAGCTCAAACGATGTGAATGGCAATGGATGTGGGTAGGTGGGCCAGTGACCGACAAGTGTGAATGAAGATTGATTGTAATGGTGTGAATGTACGACACAGAGGCATGGCATGACTGAAAGCACTTGAGGAGACTACTACAATTGATGGCTTACCTCTATTCCTTTTTGTCATTACTCATTTATACGTGTACTATATATAAATATACTACTGAAATGTGTTTGAATGTATACCTCCTGAATTATTATCTGGAAACAGCTGAATGTATCATATGTATAGTTGCTATTGCCGTTTCCTCCTTTGAAATTGTACAATCTCTAACTTTGAAGTACTTGTAATGCCTCTGTAGAACATGTGAGAATGTTGGTTTTTGTCTTTTTGTGTCTATTTGGAAAATTCTAAAATAAAGCCTTATAAAAAAAAACAAAAAAAAAACACTTCACACCAAAACTTCATCCCAGCCGTTTATACAGGAAAAAGGTCCAGGCAATTTTTACATATATTTTTGGCTGCCAGATTTTTAATTTCTTGACACTGAAATTCTCCATCAACTAGTCAAGAAATATATTCAAGGATTAGGGATATTGGGAGTCTAGAATACTTTGCTGCCCTGCTTCAAAACAAAGTAGATACAGTAACTTTAATTTAATTTGTACTCCATAGAATACCTTCTGGAATGCCTAATTCTCCCTAGATCTTTCTCTAGATCTATTCCAAACACTGACCTAACACCTGAACCTCAACAGTCCATGAAACAGATCCTAAGATATCCCTAAACTACAACTCACCCTGGCACTAGCAAATGGCTCCAGAACCAAGAGGCTACTTAGTTAAAGGAGTTGTCTCCCTACAGAGTTTCATAGGCTGCATGAATGAAATACTCTGTCACTTCCTGGTTCAGACTGACTGAAATTTGCATAAGCTCCATGGTGTATTCAGCTCTGTGTTTTCAGTTGCTAATTAGATCAGATTTATCTGATCCCTCAAACAAAAGCCCTAATTACAGTGCTGTTTACTTGAGATAAATCAAGCTTTTTACTGCCCAGCAGCACAGAGGCTGCCAAGACTTCACTCACTGCTATCTCATAGAACAAACAGCAGGGGGGAGAGATATACACAGGTCGGTTACTGAGGGAACTGAAATAGCCAGGGAGGTCATAAATTCACTTGTATCTCCTTAAGGAAAAGAGATGAACAAAGCAATATATTCAGAAAATGTCTTTATTTTGTGTTCCCTACAATTTGAAAGCTATTCTTTGTAGCGAGACAACCCCTTTAAAGCACAGCAGATACAACTCATTGTCAAAACTCAAGGACTACACACAACCTGACAGAAAAAAAACACACTGATAAAGGCTAAGCTGGTCAAGATATACAAGAAACAATCTAGGACTCTAGATAACTGAATGCAAACCCATAGTGATTTACCAGACAATCTAATTCCTACCAGTAACCATATCCAGAAAGCTTTATAGAGAGTCTAGGAATTACCACTCCTCTTTAAACTAGCTCAGACAGCACTGCCTGATCATTTGCCCTGGAAGTTATTTGAGACAATTGCCCAGCAGTTGCTTCACACATAATTCAATATGAAGGAGTAGATGAAATGGCTGGAAAATTCCTACCATTTGTAACATCCACCTTCTGTGTTTGCATTTTATGTGATATAAGATATCTACATTAAGGCTGTGTCTAAATGGCAAAGTTTTTTTTTTTTTTTTTAAAAAATTTTTTTTTGGGGTTTTTTTAAAAAATTTACATCGACTGTTAGAAATCCCAAATGTAATGTACAAAAAAGGGGAAAACATTTTTAACACATGTTATGTTAGACCCATAAAAACTTTCCAAAGGGAAGACGGGAAATCTCAATGAGGGGCAAAGTCCGGGGATTAGTGGCAGCCCGGCAGTTGGGTGACAGTTCCGTTAAAAAGGGGACCAAGCCCAGGCTCTCATAAAATTACCGTCTTTGAGAAATCAACTTTTGGGTTTAAAAGGGTTTAAAAAAGGGAAGGGTTTTTTAAACCAAGAGAGTTTTACTGGAGAAGATATAAAAAGGGGAAAGAAAAAAAAAAAAAAAAAAACATACAAAAAACATACATGACATATCTTTAATAAAACCGGCCGGGTTTAAAAACAAATAGGCCAAAAAAACCCAGACTGGGTAAAAAACTTGCTAGTGGAGTTTTCTCGTCATTATGGCAGGGGGGGGGGGGGTTCCCTTATGAAACCCAAGGGAATCAAGCAGAGCATTAAAACCGCTTTATAAGCCCCGCCATTTCTCTCGGGGGGGGGAGGAGGAATGTTTGCGGGGTGCCCCTGTGCACTTGGGGTTTTGGTTGAGGATTCCCCAAAATTTGGTCCCCAAGGGCTTCCCTCAGTTACCACCCTGTGTGGCAAAAATTTTCCCATCAGCGGGAGTTATCTCAGGTGTAAATAGGGGGAAAAACAATAAAAGATTTCCCTTCCTAAAAAAACTTTTGGGTTCGAATTTCCTTGTTTTCTCAGTTTCTAACTTATCCGGGGGTTAATTATTTTTTTTTATTTTCTATTTTAAAGACAGGGGGGGGGCTTTGTTTTGGTTTAAACCAATGAGGGGGAAGGCAGCGCTTGGAAAACCAAGATCGCTTTATGTATTGTATTTCTATCCCCTCTCTGGAGGCTTTTGGGGGGAAACCGCCAGGGGCGCCCCTCCTCCGGGGGGGGGCCCGGGTATAGGGGAAAAAAAATGAGCGGGTTCATATTTTTTAAATCTTTTCCTGGAACCCTTTTCCAAATTGGTTTTTTGGGGCCGGGTATTTTTTTTTTAAATTAAAGGGTTAAAGGAATTCCTGGAGGTGGGGGACAGGCCCAAAATTCCTTGAAAATTGTCTGTGGAAGGGTTCCACATTTGGGGGGATTGGGGAAGTCTGTCAGGGGGGACTTGGGGGGGGGGGGCGGGTTTTAAAACCAAAAAACGCATTAGGGAAATTATCTTGGCTGCGTCTCTCTCCTTATCCCCACAGATGACCCCCCTTTCCGCAATTTTCCCTGACCCCTTATGTTTCTTTTCCCCCCAAAATTGGGGGTATCGAAGGGGGGGGGAAAGGGTTTTTTCCCAAAAACCTGGGGGGGACTCACTAATCGCCTGTCAGCCCCAGCTCCTCTTGACCCGGGATAAATGGTCGATATTTTAAAAATGGATCTGTGACATTCCAACAGGGGGGGTAAAATTTTTATTAGGCGCGCTTTTCTTTGGGACACTTTTCTCGGGTCTGGCCCTAAAAAAAGGGAAAAGGGATCTGGGGGGGGGGGAAAGCATGCGCAGGAGGTAGGGAAACCTCCCCCTCAGTTCTAGGGGGGGAAACCCCATCTTTTTTCTTCTATGTGCTTCAGCTCCCAGGATGGCTGACCCCCCTACCCCTCCACGGGCCAAACTTTAGGATTACCCCTCCCCTGAGGGAATTCTGGATGTTTCCCATGGGGGGCTTTCCCCCTTGAGGGGGGAAAAGGGGGATTTTTTGTAGCGATTTAGGTTTTTTTTCCAGGTCGCTATTGTGCCGCTTTTAAAAAGAGTCGAGGCTTAATTTGTAGGGGGATGGGAGGAAAAGTTTTTGCTTTGTAAAGAGCTTGGGGGGTCCCCAGGGGGTGCATCAGCTCTTTTTCCGGGATAAAAATTAAAAATTTTAAACTTTTTCTCACCAATCCAGTCCAAGAGGTCGGAGAGCGACCCCAAATTGTAATATTTTTTTTGGGGGGGTTTTAAACCCCCCGCTTAAAACTGGTAACATCAACTTCTGCAGCGCAATGCGCGGTTTTCCTCCTGCCCAAATGAAGCGGGAGGGGGAAAAACCGAGTTTAGTTTTCTAACATTGAAGGGTTTTCAGCAATAAAGGGGGGAGTTGGAAAAGGGTAAAGTAACTTGGGGAACATTTCATTTTTAAATGTTGACATTACCTAAAAGAGTTTGGGGAAGTCCCTGACCTGTGCAGCTTTTGCTATGATTTGTGTAATCGGGGGGAGGGTAATTAAAATTTTGTATAAGTTTCGGGGGTTCCCCCGATTTTTTTGCCCAGGTAGGTGTGGACCTGTCAGCAGGGGTTAGACGCAGGCCAAGGCCACCCCCAAGTGCGTTCGGAAGGGGAGCCCGGAGTTCCAGTATTCACTCTTTGAAGGTTTTAACCCTGTATCCTGAGAAGGATCCAAAACCTTTTAGGAAGGAGAAGCCCCGCGGCAGATTTTTCGATTGGGTTTGTTAGAAAAAAAAAAGCAGTTGGGCTGCTTTAAAAAACCCAAAATTTAACCTGGGCCCTCCCTCCCCTTTTTCCCCTGGGAAGAGTCGGGACTCCTCAAAAGTAGCGGCAAAGGGGGCCCCAAGGCAATGTAAAAGGAGGAGAGGGGAGGGGGGGGCATCCTGCCCGTGTCCCTTTTTTAAACAAGGAAAAAGTGGGGAGACAGGAAGCGGGGAGTATGCCCCTGCGCTGTGGGGCATGAATAAACCGCATTCGGGAAAGGGTTTTCTAAGTTTCCCTTAAAGCCCCCCGGTCAAATTTCCACCCTGACCCCACCCCCAAACCCGGAAACATTTTTCAAAGCTTTTTCAGCTTTCTTTAGCAACCAGAACGGGGATGTCCGGATGGGGATGGCCCCCCCTTTAAAAACACTTCCAGCCCCGTCAGCCCCCTTCTAAGGGCCCCCAAGGGGGGCCCGACCTTTAAAAAACCCCTTTTTTTGGGAAGGTTTCCGATGAGGGGGGGCATAAAAAACGCCATCCTGTCAGCCATTTTTTTTGGGAACTTTAATTTTCTGATCTACGTCTTTTGCGAGTTTGGTCTATAAGGGGGCCGGGAGGGGGGAATTTTTCCCCTTTTTAGGTTTACTTTTTATATGCTTTCCCTGGGACTCCGGTTGATAAAAACCCTCTTCAATATGTCTTTAAAAATTTCTTGTAAGACGGGGGTGAGTGGGTCCAGCAAAACCCTTTAAAAAAATTTCCCCGGAAAAACCCTTTCCGGTCCGGGGGGCTTTGTTGGATGCCGGGGGCCTCTTAGGGCCCAAAATTGGATTTTCTGGGGAAAAATTTATCAGATTGAGGTTTCCCCCCCCGGGGGGTTGGGGTTTGGGGGGGTGGTTTGGGAAAATTTGACAGGGGAGTCCGGGAAAAACTGCCCCCTTTCCCCTAAATTTCTGCTCTGTGTCAAAATTCAGGGGAGTAGAGCTGTTCTTTAAAAAAATTTAAGTGTTTATTGACCCAATAAGGATCTGGGTGGGTTTGGCCTGACGGTGTTTGAGTTTACACAAAATGTGAGGGCTGGTGTGTACCTTTGGGCAACCTGGAGAGGACCCTTTCCCCGCTTTTTGCCATATCCCGAACGAGTGGGGGGTTAAATTGGATCGCTTCACCTCTTCAAATTTCGGTCTAAAACCCTTTTTTTCAAAATCTGTTTTTGGGGCCCACTCCCATTCCCGCCTGGAGTCAGTCGAGCCCCGACTTTGGGGGAATGTTTTTTAGGCGGTTTCACCTTTTCGGGGTGGTTTTCCCCGTATTCCCCCCCACCTTGCGTTATAGGAAAACCGTATTGGTTGATGCGGCCCCGGAGGGCTTTATTTGGCTGTGGCCCAAAACAAATGAAATAAATTTTTGGGGAAAGTTCTGCGTTGGTTGCCCCGGGAAATTTGAGCCACCAGCCGCGTATAGGTCCACAAATGCTTCTGTTTTTTATAAATAAGAAGGGGAAAGCCCCGATGAAGTCGGAGCCCTTGGGGTATGTATCGGCAATTTCCAGCATACTTTGGGGGTGGTCCGAGATTAGATATCCTGGGTGTAGCGGATTTCCAAACCCTTTCCCCTAAGACCGGGGGGGGGGGTAAATATAGGGTCCAGTTTTAGACCAAAATTGGGTGTTTTCGGTTGGGAAAAAAACGAGAAAAATCTTTGCTATCCCGGGGGTAAGTCCCTCCCGCCCAAACTTGAGATCCGCCCCCTCTGGAAGGATCGACACCTGACCCTTTGCCCCGCGGGAAAACCGGGGTCCGCTGTGTTCCCCCTGGATCCTCCTTTCGATCAAGTGTGTCAACCCCCACCATGTTTATGTCCCCTCCCACTACTCCCAGATGGTTTTATGTCCGGCCCCGCACCCTTTGTGGCCAGGTTTAAAAAAGAAAAGGGGGATGGGTTTGGGCATTGGGCCCCCTAAACGTTATATAGGCTTAGTGAAACCATTGTAGTTGGTGACCCAGGTGTGAGAGTTGCCCTCATCATCGGGTTTAAAGGGAGATCAGGGGTGGAAAAAGGGGAAATTTTTTTTTTATGAGTGTCACCACCCTGCCCTTTCCTCCCCCTGCCCGGGGAACCATTACATTCCCACCCCCAGGGTTTTTCCAAAGCGGGGGGAAAATCCTCTTGTTTCAAATGTGGGGCCCTGTTTGGAAAAAACCACATCTTGGGCGGAAATTTTTGAGGTATCTAAAAGATTTTAACTCGCTTGTTAGGGAACGAAAAACCCTTTTGGGGGTTCCAAGAGAGAATTCTCATGGGGGGTGGGGTAAAAATAAATTTTGCAGTGTGGGGGATGTCCAAAAAATTGGAAACCCCCCGTTTGGGTTTCGGCAAAAAGGGGCTTCCCTTATTGGCCCAAAATCCGTAGATTTGAACCACCCAAATAACAAAAAAACCCAAAACCCTTTCAATTGGAAAAAAATAAAGCAGAGAGGGAGCTCGTTGTTCACGCTAAACTTCTTTATGCGCCCGGGGGCTTCAATTTTTTTTGGCGGGCGGGTGTGCCCGGTACGGGGGGGGCTTCAGCCATTATATCGCACCTAGGGCCCCTACCCCCCCAACCCGAGGAAAAAAAATTTTTATCTCCCCGGCGATAAAAAAAATGCCAAATATCATTTTTTTTCTCAATAGCTGTGGCTACAAGCCATGGGCTATGAGCTACGGCCTTGGGGGGACAGCCCCCCCGCCCGGTTCCCCATATTTTTGGATTACATTTTAGGGGGGCAACCCTATGAGCTGCAAATAGAGACCTGCAATTTTTCCCCACAACAGGGGGCACTTTAGGTTAGGTACCCTTTATAACGCACCTAATAGAGTCCAGAGTCATGTTAAATGGTTTTTTTTGGCGTTTCTTCGCCCTTTTTGAAAACCCAAACAAAACAAAAAAGAGCGATCCCCGGAAAAGTCCCGGAAGAGGGGAGAGGGAAAAAGGAAGGGGGGGGGGGGGAGTAAAGTAAAAAAAGGACAAGGAGGGCAAGGAAAAGGGGAAAAGATAAAGATCAGAGGGATGGGTCCCAGATTTATGAGCCCCCATTACTCACGACCCTCCAGGGCAGGGGAAAGGGCCCCTTGGAAAGTCTTAAAGGTGGGTTTTCAGTCGGGCGTTTTTCCGGGGGAAATCCCTTTTTTGTTGGGCCTTGCTGAGGGGCTCCTTGTTTTGTGCCCGATCCCGGGGGATCGTGCTGAAACAGGGGGACTCAAAGGTAAGGGGTCGGTTCGGTGGGGGGTTTTCCAAAGGGGGCTGATGGGCGAAAAAAGACCGGTTCGAACCCGGGGGGGAAAATTTCCCCCAGCGTCCCTTTTGCTTCTGCAGGTGAGTGAAAAGATCTAGGGCCCCCTTTCGGGAAGAAAAAACCTTCAAGATGGCCGGGTACATTAGTTGGAAGCGGGAAATTTTTTGATGGGAAAGGGAGGTGCAGGTTTGCTGAACGCCCGTACGTTTGGAAAGTTCCATGGAGAAATTTCCCCAAAGAGGGGGCACTTTGTGCCCCCCGGGTAAAAGGGGGAAACGGAGTTGAGCTTTTTTGTATGCCCCAAAATATGTTTTGTTTATCATTGAAGTCCCAAATATTTTGCGAGGGCGGTGCGGGGCCCTTTTTGCTGACGTTTTTCGGTTACCCTCTTTTTGGGACTTCCCCCGGGACCCATACGGTTTCGCTCTCTCCCTCTGCAGCTCCTAGGGAAACCTAAGCGGCCCCGTGGGATTTCTGTTTGAAAAAAATATGTAGCTCTGTTTGTTTAACCCCTTTGGGAGGGCCGACCAGCCGCAGATTGCTCCTTCTGGAGCGGGGTTTTTAAGATCTTCCCGCCTTTTGTAGGAATAAAGTGAGATTTTTCAGCCAAAAAGACAGCTTGCTGTGTGGGAAACATTTTCTGTCTCCCAAAAATTTTACCCCCATTTTCAAGCTCCTCTATGCGGGGGCCTTGGGACCTGGGGTATCCCGATGAATCTTGTTCAGGGGGGCTTGGGGTTGGGTTCTAGTGAGCTTTGGAGGGCGGGGGTAAAGTTTTTAGCCCCTCCAGTGCCCGAGCTTTGTTTAAACTTTTTGAGGGACAGGTGGAAATCAAAGGTGGCTTGGGGAGAGAGAATGTGGTTTTCCCCAAAGGTCCGCAGGTGTTCGTCACTGTCCGGAACTTGTGGACGGCGGGGGCGCCCTTTTGGGGTTTACCACGCGGCGTGCGGGGGGGCAGAGAAAAGGGGCGAAATTTTTTATGGCCACTGCGGAGGAGATATCTTTTCCATATCCCCGTGGGCAGGGGTGGAGGTGGTCCCCTCTCCAATGTTCCCGGGGCTGTTTCGCTCCAAAAGGGGAGTAAGGGCAGGAGGGGCGCAGGCAGTGGAGCGATGCTGCTGTGATGTTTTCGGCTGCAGAGCGGGGCCCCCCCCCGTGTCGCGCGGGGGAGCTGAAAAGGCCACTTTTTTTTGGCCGCGGGGAGGGGAGGGGACCCTTCCCGGGATGCGCCGGGGGAGTGTTCCCGTGCTGTCCCCCCGGGGTTTTGGGAGTTGATCGGCCGGGCCCCCGGAGCAGCTTTGAGTGGGTATTGGTGCGGGGCTGCGGGGAGCTCTCGCTACTCACGTCCGCTCGCCAGCGCCGGAACCGGAAGTCGCCGGCAAAGTTTAAAGAGAACCTGTCACATAGTTTTTGCCCCTCTGGCTGAGGGCAGAACAAGCTAGTGTCAGACTTGCTGTTTCCAGCGCTGTGTCCCTTATTCTGTAAGAGGCTGGAGTGTTCGTGTATTTAATGTTCAAATCTGCAGTTTTCAGCCAGAAGAGTCATTCAAAGAGTCCTTCAGAGTGTCATTTTTTTCAAACCCCGCCCACCTGAGGCTAGCCCCACCCACCTCAACTGACAAACCTATTAATTTGTATAGGTAGAAACATGTGAATAACGGTCAGTGGGCGGAGCTAGCCTTTGGTGGGTGGAGCTAACACCTGCTCATAAGAATAAGATTTGAGGGGTAAATGCTCTAAAACTGCTGCATCTTACAGAATAAGGAGCACAGTACTGGGAACAGCAGTTCTGTCACTTGCTTGTTCTGTCCTCAGCAAGGGGGGCACAACCTATGTGACAGGTTCCCTTTAAAATACTGGTCGGATGTATTTTACAGCTGGTTTTAATTTTTTGTCTAGTTTCAGATTTCGGGCGCCCCATGCCATAGAACAGTACTAAAACTGTTGTTTTCTGGTGGATTATAGAACATGTTCAGATCTGAAATCTGACCTCAGAAAATATGAGTTGTCTAGACTACAGCTTGGATTTTCTATTGAGGTCTATGGAGATGGTTTACAGTTGGATTTCTGTGGATTCTAAATACTGAATCTGCTGAAAAATCCAACTGTAAACCAGTCCTGAAGACCTAGCCTAAAGGGAATCTGTCAGGTGGTTTGTGCTGCCCTATCTGAGAGCAGGATGTAGCAGAAGGAAAGAAGCTGAGCTCTGTGATATATAAGTTTTTATGATTTGATGCCGAATTTCTGAGTAAAAAGCAGAGAAAATATGTAAAAGTGAAACTGAAAGTACTGCTAACCCTACCCACATACAATGATTGACAGTTTACTCTGTACACATACTAATACAGGAAAAGTTGTTAATCACTGTATGTTAGCAGGTTAAACAGGACTGCTACTGTCACTTAAGGAGTCCAGTCAGAAATTACCCTGCTTTTTACTCAGAAATCCTGTTCCAAATTGTATAAACCTATATATCACAGAGCTCAGCTTCTCTCCCTCTATCTCATCCTGCTCTCTGATAGGGGGCATGAACCACCTGACAAGTTCCCTTTAGATTACTTACTTAAAGTTTGCTTTCTTGGAGACATGCTCCATAGGATAGTGGCTTTTAATTGTAGTAATATCTTGCTTGCTTGGTAAATATTAAAATGACATCATACTTATGTGGTGGGCATAAGGCTATGTCTACACTACACAGAAAAATGTCAGTTTTTTCAGCGTTTTTCGTTTTCTAAAAACGCTGGAAAAACGACTGTCATCATCTCCCATAGACTTCTAATGTAAAACCCTCCTGCTGTCTACACTGAGCTTCTTTTTTCTGCTCGTTTTTTTTACTGGTCGTATTTTGTAAAATGCTCTAAAAAATGCCAGAACAGGGCAGAAAATTTACTACAGGAGTCTATGTAAAGCGCCAGACGTCTTTAGGCGCGTTTTTGCTGCATTTTTTGCCGCGATTTTTCAATGAAAACCCTCCCAGAAGACCCAAGTCCCACCTATAATGGGTGGTAACAAAGGTTAATCCTTATCAAATTTGCATACAAGTGTCTGCTGTGTCCTTTTTTGTACCTTTTGTAATAAAATGATCATGCTTTGGTCGCTAACGATTTTTGCGCAATTCATATTTTTTTTCGCTAAAAATAAGTTTTTTTTTACAGATTTTGGCGTCAGAATCAGTTTTTTTTTACAGATTTTGATGCTAAAATCCTTTTCTAAACATATTTTGGCGCTAATAAAGTTATCTCGCTACTGATGCTGAAAATACGTTTTTTACGGATTTTGGTGCCAGAATATGTTTTTTTACGTTTTTTGGCCCTAAAATAATTTTTTTTACAATTTTGCCGCAAATAACGTTATCTCGACTCTGACGCCAAAAAAACGTTTTTTTTTACGGATTTTGGCACAAAAATACGTTTTTTTTACGTTTTTTGACACTAAAATAATTTTTTTTACAGATTTTGGCACTAATAACGTTATCTCGCTTCTGACGCCAAAAATACGTTTTTTTACGGATTTTGGCGCAAGAATCCGTTTTTTTACGTTTTTTGACACTAAAATAATTTTTTTTTACAGATTTTGGCGCTAATAACGTTATCTCGCTTCTGAAGCCAAAAAATACATTTTTTACAGATTTCGGCGCCAGAATCCTTTTTTTATGGCTTTTGGGACTAAAATCCGTATCTTTACAGATTTTGGCGCCAATGAAGTGATCTAGCTTTTGACGCAAATAAATACATTTTTTACGGATTTCGGCACCAGAATCCGTTTTTTGATGGATTTGGGGGCTAAGATCAATATCTTTAAAAAAAAACTGATCACGTTTCTGACACTAAAATATTTTTTTTTTTACGGAATTTGGCGCAATAATGCATTTTTGGGGATTTTGGCGCTAAAATCTTTTTCTTTACAGATTTTGACACTAATACAGTTATCTTGCTGTATGCAAAGATAATCTGGGTTTTTGTGGATTTTGGTGCAAGAATCTGGTGCAAAATTTAATAAAGTAGTAGCACGCAGCAGCACACAAAGGACAATGTGCTCACAATGGCTACAGTGATCTAAAGGAAGTGACTACTTAACATGTTAACTCCACCTGTAGGGTGCAGTTTACATCCAATGGCTTAATTTGTGCATGCATTAAAAAGCAGAGCAAAAAAGCTTCAAAAAACGCTCCAAAAAACGAAAAACGCACCAAAAAACTGACGTTTTGTCAGCTGCTTTTGACAGGCAGTGGACAAAAAACTCAGTTTCATGAAGTTTTTAGTAATTCGTTTTCAGGTCGTTTTTTGTCCACTGCAGTGTAGACATAGCCTAACAATGGCTCCAGCATGCTGCCATTCCATATTTCTTTATTGTTTTGACATAATCGTAATAAAAATACAATTAAGAAAAAAAAGATACATGGCCTGCCCATTCTGATAATTGACTAGCTGAGGTTGAAATGTAGGTGTTACCCATTATCCTTTTGCAAAGATTAAGGCTGCAGTTTGCTCCAGAAATGTATAAGTTCTTACAATGGTGGATTTTAGTACTGGGAATAAAGAATGAATTGTTTTCTTCATTTGCTGGACTTTTTACAATTACTTCCCTAGTATTAACATTACTATGTTATTTTTTTCTAGTACCTTGTGGAGTGTGATGAAATTTTATATATGAAAGATGGGTACATTTCCGAGCAAGGAACACATGAAGACCTGATGAATTTAAAGGGTGATTATGCTCTTTTATTTAAGAGTATGCAGAAAACAGTGAGTATAATTCACTTAAGTGGTTTATTCTTATTTCTCTAACACAGTTTGCTTGGTGGTTTGCATGCATATTATAGGTGCAATATTACGTTAATGCCCATTTACACATTACAGATCTTCCAATCACTGTCAATTTCCATCAGCAGTCATAGTCATGTTGCAACATTAAACATAGCTGCATGTGTAATTGTTGGAAGACCCACATTACATTTAATAGTTCTGCTATCAATAGTAATAATTTTAACTTGGCACAGTCTATTTTCATTAGTGATAAATGTTGATTTTGGCATTCATGGTGTACCTTTTCATGCTTTTATTATGGGCAATAATAATTTAATTGCTCTAAAACAAACAAATCGTAACTATTATTAATATGTGTAGTAAGGTCATTTAGTAGAGTGAAATATTTGTCACAAGTTGCCCCCCGGCTAGTGCCTGTAAACACTGATGGGCTTAAGTGCTTTGTCACCGCTCCCACCATCCCAGTTTCCCAGCACACCTGTTGTGGGTTGGTGTTTTCAGCCACAGATGCACCCAATGTCCTGCTTTCCCTGTCCCTCAAGTCCCTGCTGCAATGTCTCCCTTGTGTGCACACCCACCCTGATTAAAAGTTCCAGCCCACAGCACCCAGCTTTCCCTGAACCAATGCTCTGGGACATTTGGCTATTTAAATTCTCCAGTTATGTAGAGGCTTACAACTCAGTTGTGATTTTCCGGTATTGATCCTTGGCTTTTCCAGATTTGCTTACAACTGAACTCCACCTGTCCTGACCTCCAACTTGTGACCCGACTATGTCTCTGCCTTACCGCTCTGTACCATGCCTGCACACCAGCCTTCACTACAAGTGACCCAGTCGGGGATAGTGACCTGGGAGTTCCCTGCAGCAAAGTCCACATCCATTGTATGGCCTCGTTCACACGGCTTATTTGGGCACGGATTGGCGCCATACTCCGCGCCGGATTTGCTCTTCAGTACGGCGCCAATCTGTCCCTGTCATTACGGTAATCCACTGCTCTCATAGAGAACAGTGGATTCCGTCGCTCCTCCCCGCTCGGCGAATCCGCCGCGGGGGGAGAAAGTGACATGCACATTATTTACGGCGCGGACGCACCGTAAACAATGCATTGTCTATGGGGCCGGGAGCAGCGCCCCTGCCACGCTCCGGCCCTGCCCCCATCCCGCCCCTTATTCACGGCGGATTTGTGAGCTCAATACGGCTCACAAATCCGTCGGGAATAAGCCGTGTGAACACGGCCTATAAGAGCTTAAAGAACAATAGACTCATTAGACTCCACTCATTGGCAAGGTCTTACAGCATGGTCCCCATTTATCATATACACTGGGGTAATCTCCAGACATACATTTAACAGAGAATATATTTCTGAAAGTGGGTTTTCTAAACCATCTTTAGATAATCATTTCAGATGCAAATATATGAATATGACTTAGAGGCAATAGAAATATAGAGAAAATTGGGTTGCAGATTTTAAAAAATATATCTATCTATCTATCTATATATATACACTGTATATATATTTTAATTTCCGAAAATTTGGAAAAACGCATATCATTTTCTTTATAATTTACAAATGCTTGCTACTTTGTGTTGCTCTATCACATAAAATATTAAAAAAATGCATCTAAGTTTATGGCTGTAACTTTTAAAAATGATTAACAGTTCAAGGGATATGAATAATTTTGCAACCCAATGTGTATGTATGTTACAGCCATAAACGTGAATGCATTTTATTGATATTTTATGTGATAGAGCAACACAAAGTAGCAAGTATTTGTGAAGTGTAAAGAAAATGTTACATGCTTTTAAAAATTTTTGGAAATTAAAAAGAAATAGAAGTGTGATGTACATATACATTTAGCCCCCTGTACTATGATACCATTAGGGTGCGTCCCCACGGCACAGGAAAATACCGGTTGGTTTATCCGACCGGTATCTGTACTGTTTTCGGACTGTGCACACGGCCGCCGGGGGACGGATTTTCTCTGCGATTAGCGGAGAAAAGCCCTCCCCCTTCACATAGACCTCTTCATATTCCACCCGAAAACTAGGAGGAAGAATGAACTTGTTCAATGTTTTTCGGGCCGCCGGCGGTCTGAAAAACCGCTGGGATGAAAACCCGTGTGTTGGGGACCAGTGCGCGGGTTTTCCGTTGAGTTCCATTTTTAAGTTTGTCAGCTGGTTTGCAGACGGTTTTCAAAACCGAAAACCGTCTGAAAAACCGGCTGCTGACCCGGGCCGTGGGGACAAACCCATAAAGTCCAGTGTGATCAATTGCCTTTCAAAGTCACCTAATTAGTAAATAGAGTACATCTGTATATAATTTATTCTCAATGTATATAATTTATTCTCAATATAACTACAGCTGTTTTGTAAAGGCCTCATAGGTTTAAAAGAGAACATTAGTGAACAAACAGCATCATGAAAACCAAGAAACAAACAAGACAACTAAAGGGATAAGTTTGTGGTAATGTGTATTTCATTCCATCTCATGGAGCACTGTTCCATCCATCACCTGTAAATGGAAGGAGTATGGCACAACTGCTACCAAGACATGGCCATCCACCTAAACTGACAGCCCAGACAATGAGAGCACTAATTAGAAAAGCAGTCAAGAGGCCCAGGAGCACTCTAGAGGAGCTGGTGGGAGAATCTGTCTACAGGACAAGTATTAGTCATGTACTGTACAAATCTAGCCTTTATCTGAAAGCAAGCAATAAGAAATCCTGTTTCAATTTGCAAAAAGGTAGGTAGGAGACACAGCAAGAATGTGGAAGAAGGTGCTCTGATCAGATGAGACCAAAATTAAACTTTTTGACCTAAATGCCAAACACTATGGGCGGCATGTATGAACGGGGCTGCGCCAGATATCTTGCGTCTTTTTAGCCCGATATCAGGCGCTGCCCTGTTCATACATTTTTAAAAGTCCCGCATGCCATTATCAGGCATGTTACATAGCGCCCGCAGCACTTTGTAATGCACCTGATTTCGGGAGCCATGTGGGACGCAGGGCACACTAGAACTGTGGTGATGCTATAGATTTATAGCTTCGCTACGGCATCTCTAGGCACATTACTGATACATACACATACCTGATGCAGAAATGTCGTACAAGCGCTAGAATGCGCCTGATTTATGACCAGCTGTAGGGTGGGTTCATAAATCAGGTGCATTCTAGGTTATTATTATCCGCATGACATTTGGTGTTTACACACCAAATTTCATACATACCGCCCTATATGTGAAGGAAAGCCAACACTGCACATCTAACTGAACACACCATCCCCACCGTGAAGCATGGTAGTGCCAGTATCATGCTGTGGGATGCTTTTCTCCAGCAGTGCCTTTGACACTGTCGACCATTCCCTCCTGCTACAAATCCTCTCCTCCCTCGGCATCACGGACTTGGCTCTTTCCTGGATCTCCTCGTACCTCTCTGATCGGACGTTCAGCGTCTCTCATTCTCGCTCCACCTGCTCCCCCCGGCCACTCTCTGTGGGTGTCCCCCAGGGGTCAGTCCTGGGTCCTTTACTCTTTTCTATCTACACTCTTGGTCTGGGTCAACTCATAGCTTCACATGGCTTTCATTACCACCTGTATGCTGATGACACCCAACTCTACATCTCCGGCCCAGATGTCACCTCTCTACTCTCCCGGATCCCTGACTGTCTATCGTCCATTTCCTCCTTTTTCTCCTCCCGTCTCCTAAAACTAAATGTGGAGAAAACAGAATTCATCATCTTTCCACTGTCCCCCTCCATCCCTCCACCTGATCTCTCTATCACTGTCAACGGCTGTACACTCTCACCTGTTCCACAAGTCCGCTGCCTTGGGGTAATCCTCGACTCCGCTCTGTCCTTCAAACCACACATCCAAAACCTCACCTCTGCCTGCCGCTTCCACCTGAAAAATATCTCTCGCATCCGTTCGTTCCTCAACTTCGACACCACAAAAATGCTCGTCCATGCCCTTGTCATCTCCCGCCTTGACTACTGCAACATCCTTCTCTGTGGCCTCCCATCTAGCACTCTTGCTCCCCTTCAAACCATTCTCAACTCTGCTGCCCGTCTTATCCACCTCTCTCCTCGCTACTCCTCTGCCTCTCCCCTCTGTCAATCCCTTCACTGGCTACCCATTGCCCAGCGAATTCATTTCAAGTTGCTAACCCTGACCTACAAGGCTCTCCATGACCTCTCCCCTCCATACATCTCTGCCCTAATCTCCAGATATCTCCCCTCACGCAATCTCCGCTCCTCACAGGATCTCCTTCTCTGTTCTCCTCTTATCAGCTCCTCACATAACCGTCTTCAAGACTTCTCCCGTGCTTCCCCCACACTCTGGAATGCACTGCCCCAACATATCAGACTCTCCTCCACTCTCACCAGCTTCAAAAGCAACCTGAAAACCCATCTCTTCAGGACTGCCTATAACCTACAATAACCCTGCTGCCACTGTACTACCCCACAAACATGTCTGCCCCTCACCTCCTGTCTCTTCCCTCCTCCTTGTAGATTGTAAGCCATCGCGGGCAGGGTCCTCTCTCCCTCTGTGCCAGTTATAAGTCATTCATTGTTATTATTGTACTCATTTGACATATTATGTATGTGACCCCCCTCGAATGTACAGCACCATGGAATCAATGGCGCTTTAAAATAAATGTTAATAATAATGGGAAGATGGATGGAGCTAAATACAGGACAATCCTGGATGGAAACCTGTTAGAGGCTGCAAAAGACTTGATACTGGGGAGTAGGTTCACCTTACAGCAGGACAATGACCCTAAACATAGAGCCAAAGCAATGGAATGATTTACATTAAAGCATATTCATGTGTTATAATGTCCCAGTCGAAGTCCAGACATAAATCCCATTGAGAATCTGTCGCATGACTTGAAAAAAGTTCACAAATGTTCGTCAACTAATGTGACTGAGGTAGAGCTATTTTGCAAAGATGAATAGGCAAAAATTCCAGCCTCTAGATGTGCAAAGTTGGTAGAGACATCCCCCAACAGACTTACAGCTGTCATTGCAGCTAAAGGTGGTCCTACAAGGTATATATATTTGCATCTGTAATTATTATCTAAAGATGGTTTTAAAAGCCCACTTTCATATGCACTATGAGAATACTCCCTCCTACAGTACCCTCAAATATTAGCTAGAGTAGAGTGTTCGTTTTTCTGGAGGACCCACCTCTTCCGTACATTACATGGACAGCGCACTAATTTCAATCAGCACTTTGTATTGCTTCATTTTCCTTGAGGTGGCATTGCAGATGAGTTGAACACTTGGGGCCACGTGTATGAAAACTGTCCAGGTCTAAAACTCTTTGTTGCCCATAGCATCCAATCACAGTGCCCATTTCATTTCATATAGTGCTATCGAAAAATGAGAGGGTTGGTTGCTATGGGCAACAAAAAAATTCTAGACATAGACAGTTTTCATACATGTGGCCCTTGATGTCATTTTGCGATTATACCTAAATGCTGAACATGATGTACTGGCAGCTATGTACTTTTACAATCTCTCTTTAAATAGAACTGTCTTTAACGGCTTTTTTTTTTTTTTTACAGAATGTAATTAAAGGAAATACAAAGCAGACTGATGATGCTAAACAGAAAGGTAACATGAAAATGAGCATTTCCATGTAGTCAGTGGTAAATATTCTATTTCATGCACTATTGTAGCAGTACAATGCTGATGTAGAGTGATTATATTGTATACATTGGTTTAAGGCTAACTGGAACATTTTTTTTACTTACTGCACTCCATCTAGCATAAAATGTTAGGCTTGATTCACATTTGTGTTGGAGGTTCTGTTTGGGACCTCCTTCACATGTTCCATTGGGAATGATGGAAAAAATAATGCAGCAAGTTGTGTTATTTTTTCCATCTGAATAGACACCACAGGGGAAATCTGACAGGCACAGTGTAATCAAGAGGGTCCATTGTAGCCAATGTTGGTGTCAGTTGTGAAACAGATCCTTTTGTGTCTATTTGCACTTCAGCAATGGAGGTTCCAAAAGGAACCATCGACACAGATTTGAACCAAGCCTTAGGCCGTGTTCATCACGTGCTTATTCCCGGCGTATTTTGTGCGCCTATAGAAGCGACAAATCCCCGTGAATACGGGGCGGGACGGGGGGCGGGGCCGGAGCGCGGCGGGGGCGCCGCTCCCGGCCCCATAGACAATGCATTGTTTACGGCGCGTCCGCGCCGTAAAAAAATTGTGCATGTCACTTTCTCCCCCCGCGGCGGATTTTGCCGGCGGGGGAGGAGCGACGGATTCCACTGTTCTCTATGAGAGCAGTGGATTACCGTAATGACTTCCGACGGATTGGCGCCGTATTGAAGTGCAAATCCGGCGCGGAATACGGCGCCAATCCGTCGGCAATAAGCCGTGTGAACGGGGCCTTAGGGGATTGACTCATCTCAATAGCCCCTTATAATTTATGACCAACTAAAGCATATGGACATTGGGATCTCCCTTATGAGACAGATTAGTTATAATATTTTCATCTCCCTTTAGTAGATAATATCTTATCAGCATACAATGGTATTTCCTGAGATAACTGTATTTTGATACTAGAATTACCATACAATGTCACAGACACGGCTGATGTGTAGCTCATGTAATTGACTATTAGATCCAGTCAATGATCATGTATATTTTTGTTTGTAAAACATATATATTAGTGTAGTGCATGCAGTGATTGGCTGTCTAGTAGCATATCTCTACAGAACAGTGCAGTGCTACATGTCCTGTACTGCTCTTTTCATGTATTAGTGAGGCGAGTGCAGTGACTGGTGGTCTATAGCACCTCTCTACAGTACAGTGCAGTGCTACATGTTCTGTACTGCTCTTTACAAGTATTAGTAAAAGTACATGCAGTGATTGGTGGTATAGTAGCATATCTCTACAGTACAGTGCAGTGCTTCATGTTCTGTTCTGCCCTTTACATGTATTAGTGAGGTGCATGCAGTTATTGGCTGTCTAGTATCGCCTCTACAGTACAGTGCAGTACTGCTCTTTACATGTATTAGTGAGGTACATGCAGTGACTGGTGGTCTAGTAGCACCCCTCTACAGTACAGTTCAGCAATAGATGTTCTGTACTGCCCTTTACATGTATTAGTCAGGTACATGTAGTGGCTGGTGGTCTAGCAGAATCTCTCTACATTAAAGTGCACTAGTACATGTTATGTACTGCTCTTTACATGTATTATTGAGGTGCATGCATGGATTGGTGTCTAGTAGCACCTCTATACAGTGCAGTACAGTACTACATG
Source organism: Phyllomedusa bahiana (assembly GCA_025379985.1). Taxonomy (NCBI): domain Eukaryota; kingdom Metazoa; phylum Chordata; class Amphibia; order Anura; family Hylidae; genus Phyllomedusa; species Phyllomedusa bahiana. Next base: position 26,803 of record JAODAL010005672.1, on the reverse strand, counting down.
TCCTGTACTGCTCTTTACATGTATTAGTGAGGTGCATGTAGTGACTGGTGGTCTAGTAGCACCTCTCTACAGTAAAGTGGACTACTACATGTTCTGTACGGCTCTTTACATGTGGCAGGATGAACGGCTCTATTTTATTTCTTCTTGTACATTGTGTATAAATTACCTTACTATTCTTAAAATAAAAAAGTGATTTCCAGCAGCTCTGGCTGTTGTATGTAGGGACTTGCATTATATTTATTAGTTATCTGCTCAATTTTGTTTCATTTTCATTTTGTATTAAGCTGGAATAACATTGTGGGGCTTTATAACCAATTATCAGATTTCCATAGAGTTATGCTCTCAACACACAATGGTTTCAACTTACAATGGTTGTCCCAGAACCAAAAAATATTGTATGTTGAGGAACCACTGTACTACATTTACTGTGCATTGACCTCTGGAGAGGGAATGTGCGGGCAGCTTCAGCCTCCCCAGTCAATATCACCTGTTATCAATATCATCTTCTGAAGATGGACCTGCAATTATCAGCTGATTGCTAGGTCTTCTATGAGGCAATGTACAAACTATTTTTTATGTAAAGCTAAAATGCAGACCTATGTGTCTCCACAGGTATAAAGTACAAATAAACCCTGTGTGTGGTAAGATCCTGCAGTTATTTTGTTACTCATTTGTATCTGGCTTTTGCTAACCTACTGACAGTAGGTGACATGGAATGAACCACATGACTGCAGGATCAGACTTCACACAAAGTATATTTGTAATCTGCAACGCTGAAGGCCTGCATTAGCTGAATACATAAAACCGTAGGGTATTATTTTAGTTAACTCATGTCTCCTAACATTTAAAAATATTTGCCAAAGTGCAAAGGGCCTACAAGGTCTCACTAACTCCACTACCAAGCAGCATAGATCTATCATCTTAGTTTTACAATTCTAGGCCTCAATAATAATTATAGGTGTACTTAAATTATAAGTAGTGGGATATTGTGTGGATATCTCTACTGCATTTTAGGACACAATGGAGCCCTATATCTTTAGTCTGACTCTATGAGAAAGCAGAATTGCTTTTGGTGGGGAGTACTGTTAACATGTTGCTGTAGACACTACTTGACCAAGACAGAATTTTATCCACTAAATAAAAGTTCCTATTGAATAACAGCAAACACCATGACAAGTTGATGCAGAAAGTATAGTACACAATTTATACATTAACCCCTTAGCCCACCATGACATTATAGAACATTATGTCAGCTCTAAGTAAGTATGGAACAGGCTGACTCGCTGAGCCCGCTCCATAGGTGGCAGGTGCTGGCTGTTAGATACAGCTCACACCTGCCAGTAACAGCAGAGATCAGAGTCGACTCCGATCTCTGCTGTTTAATCAACTAGATGGCGTAGCCATGGCACTTACATGAATGAAGAATGGTACTACGCACAGTTCCTCACCCTGATCAACTAAATTGCGGGGTGCCGAGCAGTTGCTATGGCAGCCAGATGCCCAATGAAGGCTTTCATGGCTGCCATATTATTGCTTATATCTTGCTTCCTAAGCATGAAGTCATAAGAGAGTCATCTTTGTATACTCTTCTGCATAAAGCATATAATACAAAACGATGTACGAGTGATCGTGCCCCCTAGTGGTCAAGTACGCTATTTGAACAAAAAGTTTTTAAAAAATATTTTAAATAATAAAAACTATTTAAAGTTGAAATTATCCCCCTTTTGCATTTTACAAATAGAGAAATAAAAATTTTTAAAAAAGTTACACATAACTAGTCCGAGCTAGTAAGATATAACATCATTTATCAAGTATGGTAAACACTGTACAAGAATAAAATTCTCAATGCCAAATTTGTGATTTTTTTGGGGGGGCCATTTTGTGTCCTAAAAAAATTGGAACAAAAAGTGATCAAAAAGATGCATGTATTCCAAAACTGTGCTAATAGAAACTACATTTCAGCCTGCAAAAAATGCTCCCTCACTCAGGTCCATAGGTGGAAAAACAAAAAAGTTTTTGGTCACAGAAAATGGTGCTGCAGCGCAAATTTAAAATGTAGAGAATATTTTAATTTTTTTTTAAATTAATAAAACATAACAAAGACCCTACATATTTAGTATCACTGAAATCATACCGACATGCAGATTACAGATATCATATAATTTTTTTTTTCAGCCAAGAATTTTTATTGAATTTAGCAAAACCAAAAATGGTTAACAAGTTCAAAATAGAACGCAGCTGGGGAGGGGAAGGAAAGTGTGTGAGGGAAAAGGGATACAACACAAGTCATGCTGTCCAATAATCTGTATCATGGTGACAGTAGTCATAATTATGCCGCAACATGAGTCAATTGTACAACACCTAAAAAGGAAGTAAATAACGTGAATAAGGCCATGTGTAGGTCACACATTTTCATACCCCTCAAAAGTGGAATGTTCAAGACAGAAAATATAATGACAATATTTAGCTTGTCCAGTATATCCAATTGTTCCTAATTTTAATCAGTGAGTGGGGAGGTATCGCTAAACTTGTCTCACAGTGGTATTGTTTATTTATCCTGTGTATAACTTCTTGGATACTAGGTAAATGAGGTGTTTTCCAATGTGCAGCAATTGTTGCTCTGGTTGCAATCAGGGAGTGTGAGAGAATGGTGTGAAAAGGACGCGGAACATCTCGAATGTAAGGTCTAATACAGCTAATTCTGGGGTTAGAGTAATTTTTCACTGAAAAATATCATATAAAAGGACTTCCAAGTCTCGCCATAAAGACAGTGTCAGAGGGCACTTCCACCACATATGTAGGAGGGAACCTTTGGATCCACACTGTCTCCAACAGAGGTGTGAATATCCTGGAGTAAGATGAGAAATTCTACTTGGAATTAAGTACCAACGAAGATGGATTTTCCTAGAAAGTTCTACATGATTAGCACATCTAGAGTACCTAGAGGTTGTGTTAGCTGCTCGAAGCCATTCTACAGCTGTATAAGACTGAGATAATTCTAGTTCCCATTTTAGGGCATATGCTAGTTTGGTGTTCACATCTGTATCGAACACAGTTTTATAAGCAGCAGACAAGCCTTTAATATGAGATTGATTGTTCCAAAGAAAATTATGAAATAGTGAAGGGGGTTGGGGAGTAACCAACCAATTGTGTGACTGGATCAAATGTCTTAATTGCAAATAATTGAAGAACTGGTGTTTCGGAATTGAGATGTTTTGCTTTATGTCTTCAAACTGTTTAAATCGGCCCTTATGGATCAAGTCCCCAACCTTTCTAATTCCCTTTTTTATCCAGAATGTGACTGGGGAATCAGGTAAGATGATTTGTAGGGCTGAAAGAGGGCACCTAAGCTTGTCTATCAACACTTGTTGCTTAAGAGCGACATGCTTATACCAGACCTGAGCTGCATGCGAAAGGGACAGCAATGAAAATGTATTGGGGGTACTCCCACAAAGCATGGCTAGCATGAGCCCTTAGGAATTGTTGCATTTTCAATAGATGACCAGTGGTGAGTTTCCGGGGCGTTCCAATGAAAAAATATGGCTTCCAGGATTGAAGCTAGATTATCTTGTGTTAAGTTGGGTACAGAGAGGCCTCCCTGTGTACTTTTTCTATAGAGATAACCCCTCTGAAATCTGTGTCGTTTCGAATCCCAAACAAATTTTAATATAAGATTTTGCAGCGATGTAAATATAAATGGTAGTGATCTAATTATATAAAGATATCGTGGCAAAAGTCAGATAACATATCATTTATACTGAAGAGTGAACACCTTAAAAACAAAATCCTTGCAAAGATGGCGCGAGTACGTTTTTATTTCCCATTCCAACCCACTTAGATTATTTTTTTCAGATTTCCCAGTTCATTATTTGGTACAATCAATGGAACCATTAAAAAGTGTTCTTTGTCCCATAAAAAATAAGCCCTCATGTGTCTATGTAAATGAAAAAAAAAAAGTTATGGCTCTTAGAATGCGGGGAGCAAAAAACGAACGTGATGACAAAAAAAGGCTTAGATCTTAAGGGTTTAAATAACATTTCATTGTAGGCATAATACAAAAATAAGCTTTTTTTTCTGAAGCTATTTTGCTCATTTAAATCTTTTTTAAAGATGTCCTATAGGCTCATGATCAGCATATCTGAGCAGACTATGTAGAGCTTGAAGTGTATTAGAAGAGAAACACACAGATTTCTACATCTATTTAAAGGGACACTTTATCTCAATGAACATACTATTTGATCTGCTGGCAGCATGTTATAGAGGAGGATTAGCTGAGAAGATTGATATAGTGTTTTAAGGAGAGGTTCAGGGGAACGTGTGTTTTATTCATTTAAATTCCTGCTCATTCTAGGTTAAGGAGCCCAGTAGTAGTGTTGAGCGATAACGTTGGCTATCGACATCGGTCGATGGTCGATAGTCGGCCATCATCGACAAGATATTCGATGGTCGATGATAGATGATCGCCGATGACCATTAAAGTCTATGGGAGAGCAACAACACCTTCATTCTTACACCCAAACAGGGCTGGAGAAGCTGGAATTAAAATCCACAACAGTTAAATGAATACGTGCTAAATTTTAGGCAACACACTTAGGTTATAAAAGCCACAGAAAACAAATCACAGACCATTCACTATCCCTGTCTTGTACCACAGCATGACCCTTAAACCTGCATGACCCACAAATTTAAAAAGTGTCAGAAGGCAGTATTATTTGAACCATCATTTTACTTGAACTGGACAATGACTATCCCTGTCCTGGAACACAGCATGAGCCCCAAACCTGCATGACCCCCATATTAAAAAGTGCCGGAAAAAGAAGTCTTTCAACCACCATTTAAGTTTCACTGGACATAGACTATCCCTGTCCTGAGCCACAGCATGAGCCCCAAACCTGCATGACCCCAGATTAAAAAGTGCCGGAAAAAGGAGTCTTTCAACCACCATTTTAGTTTCACTGGACATAGACTATCCCTGTCCTGGGCCACAGCATGAGCCCCAAACCTGCATGACCCCCAGATTAAAAAGTGCCGGAAAAAGGTCTTTCAACCACCATTTACGTTTCACTGGATATAGACTATCCCTGTCCTAAGCCACAGCATGACCCCAACCCTCCATGACCCCAGATAAAAAAGTGCCGGAAAAAGGAGTCTTTCAACCACCATTTTAGTTTCACTGGACATTGACTTTACCTGTCCTGGGCCACAGCATGAGCCCCAAACCTGCATGACCCCCAGATTAAAAAGTGCCGGAAAAAGAAGTCTTTCAACCACCATTTAAGTTTCAATGGACATAGACTATCCCTGTCCTGAGCCACAGCATGAGCCCCAACCTGCATGACCCCAGATTAAAAAGTGCCGGAAAAAGGAGTCTTTCAACCACCATTTTAGTTTCACTGGACATTGACTATACCTGTCCTGGGCCACAGCATGAGCCCCAAACCTGCATGACCCCAGATTAAAAAGTGCCGAAAAAAGGAGTCTTTGAACCACCATTTTAGTTTCAACGGACATTGAATATACCTGTCCTGGGCCACAGCATGAGCCCCAAACCTGCATGGACCCCAGATTAAAAGTGCCGGAAAAAGGAGTCTTTCAACCACCATTTTAGTTTCACTGGACATATACTGTCCCTGTCCTGGGTAGCGGTTGCCCCTCCGTATGAGTGCGGACCTCCTGTTCCACCCAGGTGCCCTTTTTCTTGGCATTCTTTTTCTCATTTTGCTCAACGTGCTGGAGGAAATTGTCTCTGTACTTTGTTCTATGCCCATGCTCCATCGCCATGTCCTCTGAATAACCTACATCTGGTCAAGTTTTCCTGTACCTCCCTTGTACAATTCAGAGGAATTTTTTTACCAGCTATTTTGTACATGCAAGTTTTTTAGTAGTTTAATTCTAGAAAACACATTTTTAAAATAGGATGGAATCGCACCATTTCTTTGTTTCTCTTTTTTAATTGTATTAAATGGGTTGTCTCAATACAGGGATTGATAGCTATGTTAAAGATCTTGCAAAAACAAGTCATTTTGTAATATGTGTCCATTAACAGTGTCCTACCTATTCCTGTTTCTGACAGCACCATCACCCTTGAGCCACTCTTGACAATTGTGAAGAACAAATGTCTGTTAGAAACAACATTTTTTTTTTATAATAGGACCTGTAGTATAGCTGCATGTCACAGCAAAATGCCCCCAAAAATTCAAGCATGACCCTTGAGCCACTTTGGACAATTGTGCAGAACAAATGTCTGTTAGAAACAACATTTTTTTTATAAAAGGACCTGTAGTATAGCTGCATGTCACAACAAAATGCCCCCAAAAATTCAAAGCATGACCCTTGAGCCACTTTGGACAATTGTGAAGAACAAATGTCTGTTAGAAACAACATTTTTTTGAATAGGACCTGTAGTATTGCTGCATTTCAAAGCAGCAAGACCCAAAAAAATTATAAAAAATGACTTCTCAGCCACTGTTAAAAATTGTGAGGGAGAAATGCCACTTAGAAGCCACATTTCTTTTCCAAAGGACCATGATTATAGCTTTATCTCACAGCAACATGACCCCAAAAATTATAAATATGATTCTCAGCCACTATTACAATTGTGATGGAGAAATGCCACTTAGAAGCCACATTTCGGATATTAAAAGGTATTTTTGGCACCTTTCAATTCACCTGTGGTGTCTACAATAATTGCTGTATTCAAATTTAACTGCAAAGTAGATCTATCAACAAAGCTGGCCTGCGCCAAAGTGAAAAAACACGTATCTGAAATGTATTCGGATAATAAAAGGTATTTTTGGCACCTTTCAATTCACCTGTGGTGACTACAAAATTGCTGTATTCACATTTAACTGCAAAGTAGATCTATCAACAAAGCTGGCCTGCGCCAAAGTGAAAAAACACGTATCTGAAATGTATTCGGATAATAAAAGGTATTTTTGGCACCCTTCAATTCACTGTGGTGACTACAAAATTGCTGTATTCACATTTAAGTGCAAGGTGCCTCAATGAACAAAGCTGTAGTGCGCCAAAGTGAAAAAACACGTATCTGTAATGTATTCGGATAATAAAAGGTATTTTTTGGCACCTATCAATTCACCTGTGGTGACTACAAAATTGCTGTATTCACATTTAAGTGCAAGGTGCCTCAATGAACAAAGCTGTAGTGCGCCAAAGTGAAAAAACACGTATCTGTAATGTATTCGGATAATAAAAGGTATTTTTTGGCACCTATCAATTCACCTGTGGTGACTACAAAATTGCTGTATTCAAATTTAACTGCAAAGTAGATCTATCAACAAAGCTGGCCTGCGCCAAAGTGAAAAAACACGTATCTGAAATGTATTCGGATAATAAAAGGTATTTTTGGCACCTTTCAATTCACCTGTGGTGACTACAAAATTGCTGTATTCACATTTAACTGCAAAGTAGATCTATCAACAAAGCTGGCCTGCGCCAAAGTGAAAAAAACACGTATCTGAAATGTATTCGGATAATAAAGGTATTTTTGGCACCTTTCAATTCACCTGTGGTGACTACAAAATTGCTGTATTCACATTTAAGTGCAAGGTGCCTCAATGAACAAAGCTGTAGTGCACCAAAGTGAAAAAACACGTATCTGAAATGTATTCGGATAATAAAAGGTATTTTGGCACCTTTCAATTCACCTGTGGTGACTACAAAATTGCTGTATTCACATTTAAGTGCAAGGTGCCTCAATGAACAAAGCTGTAGTGCGCCAAAGTGAAAAAAAAACGTATCTGAAATGTATTCGGATAATAAAAGGTATTTTTGGCACCTTTCAATTCACCTGTGGTGACTACAAAATTGCTGGATTTTAATTTAACTGCAAGGTGGCTATATCAACAAAGCTGGAATGGGCAAAATTGAAAAAGAACACCTATCTGAAATGTATACTGATAATAAAAGTGGAGTTTTGCACCTAACAAAGAGACCTGCAGTTACTAGAAAAGATGTGTATCCTAATATAAGTTCAGGCTGCCCAATATCCAGGAAATATTTAAATAGAAAACTGTTAATAATAAAGCTATTGCAGTGCAATGTCTACACTAAGTCTTGGTGAACTATATCCAGTATTCTTTATAGAGCTTGTCTGTGTTCGCCCGCGGCCCTCCCACCCGTGACTTTACAGCGGTAGATGCTCCTTTAAAATTCTCTACCTAACTACATAAAATCTTCCAATCTCTGATCTAACTAAGTTGTAAGGATCACAGCTAACAGTAGAGCTTTCTCTGTGAAGAAATAGAATAATTTCGCTGAGCTGTTTGGACACAGGCAGAGCGCACGTCCTACTGCTATGAGACGCTGAGAGACACTGATCATGAACAGGAAGGGCTGTTCTATGTAAAACGAGGTCATGTGATTTTTCCAGCCAATCGCAACCAAACACATCCCAGTCATGACGTCGCACACACATCTCACCCTGCTCTATTCTGTAAGCTGATTTGCTGGCCGCCAAAATAACAGGAAGCGCCGAAAATGGCGCGATATTAATAGATGATGGACAGATTTTAACCTAAATTATCGCATGATCTAAAAATTTCGATCAACATAAAAACTGTGCCGATTTCAACTTTGTCGATAATAATCGCTCAACACTACCCAGTAGGCAATCTTATCAGTGACTGACAGCTTTCCTTGTATTATGTGCGGATAGAGATGGCTGTGAATCCCCAACAACACTGCCTACTGGACTTCTCAACTCAGAATAAGCAGGGATTTAAACAATAAAACTACTCTATAAAACTATTTATCAATCTGCTCAGCTCTTTCTATTCTAAAACATGCTGTCCGCAGATTAGATAACATGTTCAATATGACAGGTTCCCCTTAAGGATATAAATTCTTTACAAGGTGTTTCAAGAATGCAAGCTTAATGGATAACTTTACTATTCCAGATATGACAGTAAAAGATATTAATCCTGAAGAAGTAAATCTCCTCAGTGCAATGAGCATGGATCTCTCCAATGAGACCACTGGAACAAAAGTGAGGAAAAATTGGTAGCTTTAGTTCAAATTAAAAATTACTGTTTACAATTTTCACAGACAGATCTTTATATCTTATCCAGGTAAATCAAGCAGATGGTGAGAGTTATGTAAATGGACATGTAAAAGAACCAGAAGCGGAAATAGCAGCCCAAATGTATTGTGAAGAAGAGGAGGGCCAAGGTATGTATATATTATGTTTGAAACAGAATACAAAAAACCCACTAATTTTATATAATGTTTTGACTTTATTTTCTATTTTATATATATATATATATATATAATTTCTGTAGGTAAGACAAACACAGTCAACATCGTTACATTATTGTTTTTTTTTTACATCATTATGTTACCTAGCTCATGAAGAAGTCACGTTTGGTGAGTTGGTTTGGTGGGTAGATAAGGTGTATTGTCGGCTGTCTGCACACCAGGGGCATTGCTATGCCTTTTTATCCGGGGCCCCGGATAAAAAGGTTGTGCCCCGCATCTTTTAGCAACAGCTTGGACTGGCCCACCGGGGAGCCGGTAAAAACCTCAGTGGGCTCCAAGATCCGGTGTGACTTTACAACTCTATGTGCAACAGTTGAAGCTACAGCAGAACAGGGAACCATTAGTTCCCTATTTTGCTAATTACTCCCACAGAAGACAGTATGCGCCACAGTATAGTGACGTCATTATGCCACTTCTGCGTGATGACGTCACTACATTGCATCGCCCTCATGCTGGATACAGGCCTGAAGACTCAGCCGCACGATGGGGGAACAGGGAATGGTAAGTTGTTTTTTTTGTGGAGGGACCTAAGGCTCAGGGGCTGGCTACCTTGATGGTTGGGGATATATATATGTATACCAAGTGGCAGGGGCATCGGTAGGCCGTTTTATCCGGGGCACAAAAAATGTCTGGAGCCCAGACCTGTCCCAGACCGGACCACCAGCGAGCTTGCTCAACTATATGCACATCCCTGGGACACGCATATAGTTGGAAACTACTGTTACTACCGCAACAGTAAACTTGGTAGCAGCACTATGAAGTGACTTCATCGCGCCGCTGCCTCTCCTAGGCCGCACAGCCTAGTCATTCCCGGGCCTGATGGCGTAATGACGCCACGCCTCCGGCGAGGGAAGGGCGGTAGGTGAGTATTATTATTGTTGTTGTTATTTTTTTTGCATTGGCAGCCTATAAACTTAACTTGCTATGGAGAGGACCTATATGCAGCTACTTATGGAAGGGACCTATATACAGCTACCTAAGGATGGGTCTTATGTACAGTTACTTATTGAGAGGACCTATATACAGCTATCTAAGGAGGGGACTTATATACAGCTACTTATGGAGAAGACATATATACAGCTACCTATGGAGGGGCAATTATTTACAGCTACCTAAGGAGGGGCAATTATATACATCTACTTATGGAGGGGACTTATATACTGCTATCTAAGGAGGGCACTGATATGCAACTACGTATGGAGGGGCACTTATAGAGCTACCTAGCTAAGCAGGGGCACTTACTGGGCTATGTATCTAAGAAGGGGACTTATATACATACCTGCCTAAAAAGGGGACCTATATACCTACTGCCCATGGGGGCATATATGCCTACCTACTTACTGGGGAGCCTATATACTTATTTAATATAAACACTACAAAAATGATGACAGTACTAAACTCCTGCACTGCCTAAAGGTCATGGCTGTAGCTGATCTTCTGGAAGTGCAGAGGATGGCATTCAGGTCACAAAATATGATCCTGGGGGTATGAGCCGCAACACAACCTAGAGGGGGCTGCTTCTCTTTTTTCCATAGGAGATTGTGCCTGTAAACTGTGGCCTGTTTCCGTCCCCCCCTTCAAAATACAACTCCCACCTATCATCCTATAACCCCCCACTTCCATCTATCACTCCATGAGAATTTTGTACAGAAATGGGTAAGAGCTGCTGGAAAAGGGAGGATTCTAAAATGTGTGTGGTCAATTCTGCAGAGACAAGTCATGGCCAGGAGAAGTCACCATGGCGGTCTAGGCGAAAGGAAAAAATCAAGGGGAAGAGCACCACTCTGATCAGAAAAGACATCACCAGTGAGGCACTGACTGTAACCACAGTATAATTACTTATATGTCTGCAGAGCCTTTATACAACTGCTAGTCACTATGTAGTGCTCGCATATGGTCATAGTAGTATTACTTTGTAATAGTCTGGCAGTATTTGGCTTTTAGGTAGTGGTACAAATAGACTAGATGGTCTTGATATTGTGGTATTGTTTTAGTATATTATGACGGTAATACGTGTGGTATATTTGCTCCTTGTATAAGTGTATTATTTGGTGGCTATTCTTTAGAGGTATTACGCTATAAATAAATGAGTGGCTTTGAAAATTTTGTCAGTGCTGACTTTCATTGTATAGTGTAGTGCTGAGATGATGGACAGGATCTATGTGAAACTTGTGGAAAATTAGTGACAGAAAAATACTTTTTTTTCTCTCTAAAAATACATCACTTATATGTAAGCAGAGCCTGTGTGCATTTCGTAGTCATTATGTGGTGCTCGCATGTGGTCATGGTCTGGCAGTTTTATTTGATCCTCATGTAGTGGTATTATTGGTATTTGGTAACTGCATGGCTATTATTAAAAATGATTACACTATCATACATAAATGAGACTTTTAAAATAGGAAGATTTTTCTTTTTATCTATAAACATATGTGCCATGAAAAATACTGCATGAACTCTGCTTTAGTGTAAAATATATAATACAAAGGGTACGTGCCCTGGATATTTTAGGACCCTAGCATTGCCCCTGCTGTACACATATCCCACAGTGTTGTAATAGGATAAAGGGGCAATTTATCAGAGTTGGAAAAAAGGGATGATTATTGGCTTTCAGTCCAAGAGTGGCAGTGTTTCTAAAACACTGCAGTTTGTGAACTAGTCACATGCTGCTACAGTGAAAATGTATTGTGAGTGGACAAATAGCACCATTGCGAATAGGCGACATGGAAACTGTGAATGTCTGCTACAAAGGTGTGCAAGAGCAGACCAACATACTACAGTGAAGCAGAACACCACCAAAATAAACCAGTTGGCTACCAAACGTATGTCTAAAACATAAGTTCAGCAAAACCTACTGTGTACAGGGCTTTAAAGCAGACAGGTGGTCACTTCACCTCTGCTAGCATTGCATTGGCAGAAAAGGCTTTAATTTTCACAACAGTATAAGAATTGGACCTTCACCCATTGACAAAGGGTTGCCTTCTCCAATTAGTCACATTTTATGGTTCAATGAACAGGTGGACCTTAGCTTGTCAGGCGAGAAACATCAGAGGACAATGTTATTCTGTCATGTCATATGAAAGGCACTTTCAACCAATTTGGGTATGAATCTGTTCTTGAAGATCATGCAAACCAATACATGCTGATTATCTCTCTGGGGTGGATGGGATCTTCTAGTAAGATAATACGACATGCTACACGCCTAGAAATGTCATTGGTTGGAAGAGCATAACCAAGACTTCAAAATACTATCCTGGCCCCATGAATCCCCAGACTTTAAGCCAATTGTGTTACTGTGTTACCACCTCAATGGTTGTGTTCGCTCTATGGATCTTCCCTCATGCACCTTCCAGCAGCTGTGGGATGCATTGCAGTCAGCACGACTCCAGATACCTGTGAAAACCTAGGACCTTGCTGAGTTTCTTCCAGCCTGTCTAGCTACACAAAGTGGTTCCTCTGGATATTACCTGGTGGTCATAATAATTTTAATTAACTTTATGAATTGAAGGCAGAACAGGGAGTACACTCATAAAGGAGGGGAAGAAATTCACTCTTGTGTGGCTACATAATTGAAGCAGAAATTCAACATTGCCTACATTTACCCAATAAGACCACGACTGTGTCATATACTTATTTCTTTGCCTTAACACAGCAATTATAATAACAGATAAACACATGTTGTCTCAAATGGATCTGTCAGCTTTACTGACATATTTGTCTTAGTAGATGCTTGCATTGCCCTTAAAGGAATTGTCCAGGGACTAGGATGAACAAAAAAAATGAAAAAATTATCCACCTTGCCTCTCCCGCTACGGAGCTGCCTGCAGATACATTCCTCTTCAATTCTGGGTTCTTGTCCCGACACACAGGTGGAGGCTTGCGCTCTATTCACTTACATGTGATAAGAAGTGGATCGCCAGGGAGCTCTAGTGCAGCAGAGGCAGGGGACAGGTAGGTAAGTATCTATGCAAACAGAAAACAAGTCTTTGTAATGGTCACCCCTATTCAGTGACGTGACTATTCAGTGGTGTTCCGGATGGATGTATATATCCCGCATGGAGAGTCACTGGTCATGGCTCACTCACAACAGTCAAAATAAATCCTTAGCATAAGAGCGAGGAATCCAACGGGTAAAATCTCCAAACCTTTATTCAAAAATAGCTCACAGGGTCCTCAGCTGGGATAAAGGACCCATTTGGGTCAAAAATGCGTAGGCGTAAAGACACATGCATCATCTGTCTTCCTGTGAGCTGTCTATTTTTGAATAAAGGATTGGAGATTTTACCCGCTGGATTCCTCGCTTTTATGCTAAGGATTTATTTTGACTTAGGTAAGTATCTATTTGTGCCAACCCAGGCCCCATTTCAATATCATTTTTTCCAAGTGCACAACATCTTTCAATAACAATTCTAGAGAATATTTTCTTAGAACTTTGCATTGTGTCATTTCACTGTTATTCCTCCTGAAAATGTATAAATAAACTGCTAGTTGCATCATGACATTCAGTTCATATAAACTGTTCTGTAATTGACTGACTTTACCCAAGTTATTGGAAGCATCTACGGTATATGTATAGCTAAATCCACTCAGCATATGTTAAAATGCCATCCAAAATCCGACAGCATTTTAACATTGTTGGACCGCAGATTTGCGCTAAAACCGTGGTTGGTTTTTGGATTTGCCGTCGGCCTCATACATTCAATGTACAGAGCCAACGGCAAAACCGGGCGCATTACCTAACATGATTAAAAATCCGGCGGATTTTAAAACCAATCGTAAAAAATCTGTGTTGTAGAGACTACAGCACAGATTTTATTATTGCTGTCCATGGAGCAATCTGATTTTGGTCGGATTGTAAATACTGAGTTTGCCAAAAATCTGACCAAAAACCTGTGCTTTGTAGACATATCCTATTGGAGCCATTAATAACCACAGATGAAGGAGCCAGAGAAAAAAAATCCTGCAGGCTTCAGCTCTGGGAGTTAAAAGGATGGTCCCATCTCACACATTGATGGCATATATGTGCGGTTCTCACCTCTTAGCATCAACATCTTTGTAGAGATTATACATCAAGACTTTCCAAAGGGTTGGCTGGACTTTTGGATCCCATTATCGTTTGCATCATAGGCATTTTTTTTAGTATGCCTTATTAGTAGCACTGGCCCTGTTCGTAACATGTATCTTATTGACATAGTATCTCAATGGCTATCTCTTTATGAATGGGTCAGGGCTTCATTGTGGTTTTTATTTGCTTCAGTTCCTGTCTGACTTGCATAAAGGCTTAGACTGGCCCACAGAAGAACAGTGGAAACCTCCGGTGGGTGCCGAGCGTGATAGACCTGGAGTAGTTTTTTAACTGCATATACATTCTTGGGAGAGGAAGAAAAGCAGGGGAAAAGAGGCAAAAAGCAAGAGGCAGAGTATAGGAGTCATGTACAGTCATTTACAGTAGCTGTAGGGTAGGTTCCTAAAATAATTTCTAACGGTTCAACTGGTGGGCTTCTAGAGTCAACTCCACCTGTGGGCCCTAGGCGCCCCAGTCTGACACTGCTTGCATATAATAAGTTGAACTTTAATTAAATTCAAAGTGGATAAATCTTATTGCAGCAAAATCGTTATCATATAGTTGATAATACAGCTATATAATCCTGACTTGTGTAACAGTCATAGTCCGCTCTCTTCAGTGGTTCTAATGCAAAACCAGTATCAACTTCAATTGACTATAGCTATTTATACTAATACTATCCTGTTGAGTGACAGCCATTTTGGCCTCATCATACTGAATGGACTATCATTGTTAGTGTCTACTGTACAATTTGTGTTTATTTGTATGAACAATGTCTGTAAAATCTGTGAATCAACATCTTAAATTGAACTTTAGTACCTGTAGTCTAGAGTTCTATCTAGAGATATTTTCTGCAACACATATATCATATTTTAAATAGTTATGGTACTTATCTGTAGCTCAGTGTCACCTGATTATTTTCTTTATAGGTCTAATGCAAGCAGAAGAGAAGGGTGATGGTACTGTGCCATGGACGATATATGGAGCATATATTAAAGCGGCTGGTGGTGTAATAATAATCATCATAAATGCTGTTTTGTTTGTGCTGACCACTGGAAGTGCAGCCTTCAGTAACTGGTGGCTAAGTTACTGGATAAAACAAGGCAGTGGGGTAAGAAAAATGCTTTTGTTTGTCATTTATGTGTATAGCCGTGTTTTGGGCAAAAAAAAGTTGGTTTTGTTGCTGGTATTTTACAGAATATTTACTAATTACCATAGCCTCTTTACATTTTATATAAGAAGCATGCATATATAATTCTTGAAGCTACATAGCTTACAGCACTTATGCTCTGTGACCTCATGACATTTTCTGATCTGATTTTTGTCAAGATCATTGTTTAGATACAAATTAGGCCGCGTCCCCATGACACAGGACAAATTCCGGTCAGTTTATCCAAACGGTATTTGTCCGGTTTTTGTGCCGTGCACACAGCCGCGGGAGCCCTCCCCCTTCACATTCACTTGTTCATATTCCGTCTGAAAACCGGACAGAAGAATGAACAAGCACAATGTTTTTCGGGCCGCCGGCGGTTGGGGACTGCTGCACGGGTTTTCCATAGCGGCCTGTGTAAAAGTTTGCGGCCAGTTTTTCAGACAGTTTTCAAAACCACAAACCGTCTGAAAATCCGGCCGCAAACCAGTGCCGTGGAGACATGGTCTTACTTTCCAAAGTTTTAATAACATCAGTGTTGCCTAGTACATTCTATAAAAGATATGCACATACACCTGTGTAAGCTTAGTATTGGGCAATACATTAGGCCCCATTCACATAGCGTTTTAGGGAAAATTTGTGGTATCTTTCCAAGTACCGTAAAAAATTATTCTGACAGCTACCACGCTGGAGCTGCAATGGAGCCATAGATTTCCCTAAGCCAAACATAGTCTTAGACTATGTTTGCCCTATTTAGCAAATGTATATAGTTTCTGTATCTGACACAAAAGCATAGTAAAAAAGTTACTGCTGGTCGGGGAGGGAATGAGATAGGAAAAAGAAAAAAAATTACTCACCTTTTAAACCAGATTTGTTACAGTGCCACTGCTGCTTCCCAACGTCATGTGGCGCATATGTTGGTCAGGTGGCGCAGCAGCTAATTATAGGCCTTACTGGTCAGATGCTGTTTATACAGGAAGAGACTTCTGAGGCCAGTGACTGGCTGAAGCACCACATGACAACATCAATAGAAAGTTGTGCTGGTACAGAGCCGGTTTTATTTTTTTTCTATTTTACCTCCCCTGACCAACAGTAACTTAAAAAAAACAAAAAAAAAAAACAGTGGAAAACACCTTGAAAGTGTCTTGTATTTGCACCAATAAAGTAGTAAAAGGAGTTGTCTCACTACAGGCTTTCAGCCTACCTCAGTGTGTCTGGCGCATAGGATTTTTGAATTCAGGGGCGTGCTTCTTGTCTGCCTCTTCTCCTCCCCCTTCCACCCTCCCCTCAGCACACAGACAGCTCTCCTGCAGTAACTTCTATACAGCAGAGAGGGACGAGGGGGTTTGCTGCCAGAGTTAACTCTGTGTGTGCCTGCCTAGGTCTGCTGGCGGCTGCTCACTGCTGGATCAGCTGCACTGTGCTGTGGCTGAGCTCTTGCTGCTCCTCTCCACAGAGTCAGGAGACAGGAGATCTATGAGTGTGGAGAGGTCTTGAAGCTGTGTATGCTAATAGCAGAGCAGGGGGGTTTCAAGTGTTTCCTATACCCCCCTTAGCATACAAATCTTCACAGACATCTCAAGCAACAACAAACACTGTCCTCCCATCAGAACAGACACAGGGCACTTGTGAAGTGTGTTACCATAATCACCATGTGCACTAATACAGCAGAGCAGGAGGGATATTTAACCTTTCACATGCCCCCCTGAACTGTTCATTTTTATAGTCAAGCTCCACACTTCACACTTCACTGCTGTCACATCGTACTGACCACAGATCAGCCTCACCTCTGCTCTCCTCAATCTGTGTAGAGAGCAGGAGGGAGCAGGCACACACAGGGTTAATCCAGGCAGCACAGCTATACACGGAGTAGAGCCCCCCCCCCCTTCCCCACAGAAGCATCACATCTGTGCGGGAGGGGCTCTGTGCTCAACCGTATTGAGAAGCTGATGAGTCACCAGCACTGGCAGCCAGTGAGATAAAAATCAACAGGTTGGCTGCTATAGTGATTTGAGGAGCTGATGCACTCCTCCTACCAGGAATAACTCAAAATCAGTAGGACATTTGTAATGAACATATATTGCAAAGCTGCTTGTTTTTTAAAGATCTTTTAATTAAAACCCAATCATTGTAGCGAGACAACCCCTTTAACTGAATTATATTTACATCCTTAACATATGAATTTTTGTATGTATAGATGAGTCTTTCACCTTCCTTTCTTCCTGCTGTTTATTTATTTTTTTGTGTTTGATGATTTAACATGATTATGTATAACAAATTCTATTGGGTTCACACTGTTTTATCTTTAGAACATATCTATTGCTACAGCTAACTGGACTCGATCGAGTGGAAGTATGAAGGACAACCCTGACAAGCACTTCTATATTTCTGTTTATGCTATGTCTATGGTGGCTGTTCTGTTGCTGAGATTTGTACGTGGCTATGTCTTTGTTAAGGTAAAGTTTGACTGTATAAAAGATTTAAATTTATACTAAAATTTTAGTGGTTCAGAAGATTATGACATTGAGAATATTGAAATTGGAGGTGGATTGTCATATTAACAATTTAAAGGGGTTTTCTTGCTGTTTCACAAAGTCACAGGCAGCTGTAGGCTCACTTAGCCTTGTCAGGTAGGTAGCTGGGTAGTTCGATAACAGTGATTAGCATATCAGCTCTGCAATTCCTAGCTGAGACATTAAAAGACATAAGTGCAGGACATTTATTCTGTGTAAACATAGCTAGAAGTGCCCTGAGGGGCAAAAACAATTGCTTATCTGTAAACAAATGCTAATCTTGTTAGAGATAACAGTCTGCTCAGGAGTGAGCTCCAACCATGGTGATCCTACTCTCTGCTCTCTGTCTAATCAAGAAGGGAGATGGATGGTAACCTAGAGACACTTTTCCGCACTAAAATCTCTCTTATCTCATGACCAATGCAATATAAAAAGACCAATGTATTCAGAAAAAGTCTTCATTTACTGTTCCCTACATTTCGAAAGCTAATCATTTAAGTGAGAAAGGCCCTTTAATACATGAGATTTCATGTAAATAGCAAAAGATTAATTTTCTTCTATAGCTTCTAACCTGTCTACCTGCAAATATGTACAGATGTTTACAATATTTGTATATTGTGAACTCAAGTTTTTCAGGGATAGAAAAGAAACTAACTAGCAGACTTGAGTGCTCTAATCTCTTCACCATTAGACAATATTGGGGAAATACAATATTTGATTACCTGACGCCACACACAAATTTTTAAGTTTTCAATGGAGTTAGACTGTAAAGTGTTGATAGAATGATAGATGTTTGGGCTCCATGACTTTTACTGTTCAAAAAAACAAAACTGCTAAAACAGATGTGTGGCTTCTGTAACCTGTCCTGGCTTTATGAAAGAAAGCTAATGATGGCTATTGCGGTTAGTATTAGAATGATAATATATCAGGATTTTTTAGTTCTGAAAAAAGTCAGGAGGAGCCAAATGAATTTGAAGGAGCCTAACGTATTTTTGCCTTCTAACAAATGTTTTAGCATCATTGGGATCTACAGTATGGGTACCAACAGATGAAACGTTTTATGATTGTTGACATAAGGCAGTCGTTCTTTGTATCTGGAAGTAAACTTTAAATATAAATAATTGATTGACATAGGCTGCTTTTGCTAAAAGAAATGTATATATTCATATAAGGTCATTATTAAATCTGTTTATTTTCTTGAAAACAGAGTACCCTTAGAGCCTCAACAAAACTACATGATCTTCTGTTTCAAAAAGTCCTTTGTAGCCCTATAAAATTGTTTGACACAACTCCACTTGGCCGTATCCTGAACAGATTTACAAAGGATGTGGATGAAGGTAAATGGGACGTCCATTAATGAACATTTAGATTTAATTTCCATCTATATACAGTACAAAAATATAAACTTTTGTAACTTGCAGACCACTAACAAACTATAAGTGTAAACACCCAGGCGGGCTGCAAATGACTCTACAAGAATGTTCCTGAAAGTCCTTACAAAGTATGCAGCTGCACATATATTATGCAGCTGCAGGAGGGAAGAGCTGGCTGTCAGTAACAGTCAGGCTCTTTCCAGAGAGAAGGCAGAGACAATCGTGCATATAGTTTACCAGTTAACCTTTAGACGTCCCATTTCTGTCCATGGTGATTACGTGATTGCCAGAGCCAGAAAAATGCAACAGCTATGCTATTACTCACATTGGTCCATGTCCACATTGGGGCTCACAGTCTAAATTCTAAATTAACCTATCTCTATGTTTTTGGAGTGTGGGGGAAACGGAGTATCTGGAGGAGCCCATACAAACACATCAGCTATGCAGTAAGTTCTGGTAGCTGGATGTGCCCAGTAACTGGGGCTAATACATCAGCCCCAGTTGCAGGAGAAATAATTATCAACAAAAAAAAGACCACATAGAAATGACCCATAAACTCCTGAGGTCTTTTTCTGACCTTAGAGGGGAACAAAATGTATCATAAATAACTAAATGATAAAGATAAAATAAAAGATAAATAAAATAATATCTGAAACTCAAACTTTTAGTCCCACCTTTACATATAAAATAAATACAAATTATGTCATATAAATATATACACTGCTTAAAAAAATAAAGGGAACACTTAAACAACACAATGTAACTCCAGGTCAATCACATTTTGTGAAATCAACATGCCCAATTATGAATCAACACTGATTGTGAATCAATTTATTCTGGTGTTCTGCAAATGGAAGGGACAACAAGTAGAAATGATAGGCAATTAGCAAGACAACCCCTATAAAGGAGTGGTTCTGCAGGTGGTGACCACAGACCACTTCTCTGTTCTCATCCTTTTTGGCTGTTGTTTTGGTCACTTTTGCATTTTGTCATTGCTCTCACCACTAGAGGTAGCACGAGGCAGTGTCTACAACCTACAGAAGTTACTCAGGTAGTGCAGCTCATCCCGGATGTCTGTCAGCACAGTGTCCAGAGCATGGATCAGATGCCAGAAGACAGGCCAGACCACCAGGAGATGTGGAGGGGGTTGTAGGAGGGCAACAACCCAGCAGCATGACTGCTACCTTCTCCTTTGTGCAAGGAGGAACAGGAGGAGCAGTGCCAGGGACCTGCAAAATGACCTCCAGCAGGCCACTAATACCCATGTGTCTGCTCAAAGTGTTAGGAACAGACTCCATGAGGGTTGTATGAGTGCCCAATGTCCACAAGTCGATGTTGTGCTTACAGCCCAACACCAAGATTGGCAGTTTCAACATTGGCGCTCTGTGCTCTTCATGGATGAGAGCAGGTTCACACTAAGCGCATGTGACGGACATGACAGAGTCTAGAGATGCTGTGGAGAACGTTCTGCTGCCTGCAACATCATCCAGCATGACCGGTTTGGCAGTGGGCCAGTAATGATGTGGGGACGAATTTCTTTGGAGTGGTGCACAGCCCTCCATGTTCTAGCCAGAGGTGCCCTGACTACCATTAGGTACTGGGATGAGATCCTCAGAACCTTAGTGAGACCATGTGCAGTGGGCCCCGGGGTTCCTTCTGATGCATGACAATGCTAGGCCTCATGTGGCTGAAGTGTGTCAGCAGTTCCTGCATGATGAAGGCATTGATGCTATGGACTGGCCTGCCCGTTGCCCAGATCTGAATCTATTTGAGCACATCTGGGACATCATGTCTGGTTCCATGCATTGCAATACAGAAAGTCCAGAAGTTGACTGATGCTTTAATCCAGGTTTGGGAGAACATCAACCGCCTCATCAGGAGCATGCCCAAGCATTTTAGGGAGGTCATACAGGCACGTAGAGGCCACATACCCTACTGAGCCTCGTTTCTGTACCTTGAGGTGTTTCCACTGAAGTTGGATCAGCCTGAAATTTGACTTTTCACTTTCATTTTGAGTAACATTCCAATCCAGACCTTCACGGGACAATAATTTTGATTTTCATTGATCATTTTTATATTTTATTGTTCTCAACAGATTCCAATATGTAATGAATAAAGATTTACCACTTGAATACTTCATTCTAGAATGTGGTATTTTAATGTTCCCTTTATTTTTTGAACAGTATATATAAAAGATACCCCTAACAGAAAGGTGACACAATTACAAAACCTTATTTAGGGGCACTTTTTGCTGTTAAAAAAACACAGTTTTCCCAAAAAAAAGCAAATGTGAAACCACCCTAACAGATTTTCCAGCATGTTTTAATTATTTGGCCCTTTTCTTCTAAATAGTTGCTTAGATACTTGCATATCCCCATATCAAAACCCCACCTTCCATGCACTGATGCTCATATACTAGTCCATCTAAAAGAAATTAGAATATCACTGAAAAGATAATTGATATAAATAATTGAAGTCAAATAGAGAAACTTGTATATTGTAAAGACTCATTACAGTATTAACTACATGTTTTAATATAATACATTTGTGAGCCGTATATCAAATAAAAAGATAGTCATGGAGAACCAATTCATTTTCAGTGATATTCTAATTTCTTGAGATGCACTAGTATGTAAAACATGTACCTACAGTTGTGCTCAAAAGTTTACATACCCCAGCAGAATTTTCCCTTTCCTGTTTCATACAGTTCAACTACCTTTTCCCGTAGATCCGTTGACAATTTTTTGCTTTCCCCATGACTCACAATTCAGAAACGTCAGTGGCTAGATGAAAGATGTAAGAGTCTGTCTGGATCCCAGAACTCACTCAGCTTTTATGCACACACACTAATTACAAGCAAACACGTCAGATGTGAGGATGTTACCCATTTGTGTCAACTTCTGTACATGTTATCAGGCCAAAATCACCAGGTTATGTAAACTTTTGATCAGGGCCATTTGGATGTTTTGGTTGTCATTATGATTTAAAAAGAGAAAACACAGAAACACAGTAGTTTGACAATAACTGACTTCATCCAACCACTAACCATGAGTGGGGAAAAAAGTTTTTGTGTTATCATTCATATTCTCTGAAAAAAGGCCAAGAAAGCAAAAATTCTGCCAGGGTATGTAAACTTTTGAGCACAACTGTATATACAATTTTCTTAAAGGGTTTTTCCAGTTCATAAAAAAACGAATAGCCCGCTCTTAGGGCCCCATTAAAATAAAAGTGGAAAGATGCAGCTGTACCAGTCCTATGCCTCCCTGGTCTTTTGGGTTTTTTTCTACTTTCAACCGAGGATGTCACTGCTGCAGTTGCTAATTATCTACAACAGTCACCTGCCACTTACATCACAGGTCAGAAGTGAACAGCTCCGAATGGTGATGTAAGTAAGGCACATGACTGCTGCAGTCAACCAGGAGTTGGCTTTTAGTTTTTCTTACCAACTGGACAACCCCTTTAACTCCTTAACGACCACCCACTGACTTTTGACGTCGGCTGGTGCAGGTCGTTCGTCTGCAGCGTCTTTTGGCGTTGCTGCAGACATCAGAGTTTGCCGCACCCGGCGCCGCAGCAGTGCTGAGATCGGGGCTGTACTACACAGCCCTGTTCCCCGTCCCCCGGGGAACTGCTGCAGAGTGAGCCCTGGGGACCTACAGTAGCCCCAGGGCTGTCTGTGTATCAAGCCAGTGATCAGGGCAGACTGTGTGCTGTCCTGATCACTGCCTGTGTCAAACTGACACAGATTACAATGTATTAGTATACATGAATATGCTAATACATTATTAAGTGTAAAAAAAAAAGTAACACAGTTCTCCCTTCATGGGATTAAAAAAAAAAAAGTAAAAACCATAAAAAGTGTAAAAATAAAAAAATAATAAAATAAAAATTAATATTTAATAAAAAATATTTGTGCATACATTACACACACAAAAAAACATACACATATTAGGTATCCACACAAACTTAATAACTTTTAGAATTAAACTAACAAGTTAATAAGTGTTAAATGTTAATGGTGTAAAAAATGTAAAAAACAAAAAAATGGAAAAAAATTCTGTAATTATTTATAAGTGAACTTAAACTATTCCCTCATAAAGTACAACATTTCTCGAATAAAATGAGGCCTCATAAAACTGAGTCATTGAAAATATAAAAAAGTTGTTGAAACGCATGGAGGTAAAAACGATAAAAAGTTCTGGCTATTAACTACTTTTCAGGCGTTCGGCTTAAGGGGTTAAGTTGCCTATACATAATACATTTTTGATAGGATCATAGTAAGATTAGAAAAACAGTAGGGCTTATTTTTTCCATTTTATGATCAGCACCTGGTCTAACCAATTATAACAGATGTCTTCAAATATCTGCTGTCGATCAGTTTTTCTTAATATTATTTTACTATACATTACATAGCTCACCTTCTCTAGCTCTATCATATCCTGCTCTTAGATACGGTAGCATACACTAACTGACAGGTTCCCTTTCATTTTCTTTCAATTGTTTTTAGTTAATTACTTTTGATCTGTAAACTTATGAGTTATAATCTGTTTCAGTTGATATACGCCTTCCAAACCAAATGGAACAACTCATGCAGAATATGATCCTTGTCCTCTTCTGCCTCAGCATCATTAGCTCTGTATTTCCCTGGTTTCTCATATCTGTGGTTCCTCTGAGTGTGCTCTTCTACATGGTAAACAGAGCTTCCAGGTAGGGGTGGTGAAGGTAATAGTTGTGTTGTGTTGAAATTTTCAGTGTATCTGACCTGTGTTAAAACACACACAAGGTGATTTCACACAAAGCATTTTTTTTTTAAACCCCACTGTAGTTTTTCCATACAACTTTTTGAGCCAAAGCTAGATGTTGATCCATCAGGAAGAAGAGGGACTATCCCCCTTGCTATAACGTCTGTAAATGCAAAGAACAGTGTTTTCTCCGCTTTATTTATGGTGAAGACATAGGTCATGCTAATCATCAATTTATTTCAATTTGTGCTGATTATGGACCACTTCTTACATCACTCCTGTTCTTTTCTTCTTTTTAGTAAATAATGTTTTTCTATTTTATTTACAGAGTGCTAATTCGTGAATTAAAACGCTTGGATAATATTAGTCAGTCTCCATTCATATCTCATATCACTTCAACTTTACAAGGAATAACAACTATACAAGCCTACAACAAGACCGATGGTTGTCTTAATAAGTTAGTTCTTCATTTATGTTTTCTAAATTAAAAAAATTGCAACACTAACCCTAGCATTACTATAACATTATTGAAACGTATGAACGCTGCCTATATAAGACTGATTTCATGATCATTGTAATTCTGTAGTGAAAGCAGCTGAGAATTACAGGATTCATTAGCTCTAAGGTTCGTCCACACGACGAGTATTTCAAGTCGGTATCCACACGTCTTCCAACTTGAAATATTAGGCCAGGTCCCCACGGCACCAGTTAGCGGCCGGTTTTACATAAGGCTTGCGGCCCTGCAAACAGTCTGAACAACCGACTTCAAACTTTTACATGGGCCGCTATGGAAAACCCGTGCAACAGTCCCCACTGCACGGGTTTTCCGCCCGCCGGCTTCTCAAACCCCCGGCGGCGCAAAAAACATTGTACCTGTTCATTCTTCCGTCTGGTTTTCGGACGGAATATGAACAAATGAATGGGAAGGGGGAGGGCTCATCGCGGAGAAAAGCCGTCCTCCCGCGGCCCTGTGCATGGCACACAAAGCGGACAAATACCGGTCGGGCAAACCAACCGGTATTTGTCCTATGCCGTGTAAACGGGCCCTTAGTCTGAAACTGAAAGTAACTCATCCCCATAGACCTTAACAGAAAATATGTGTTGTAGTTCACACAATCACAGTAAAGATAAAATCACATGGAGTAGATTTGTTGTCAAAATGTCTGTTACGCCCCATTGATCAAAAAGGGGTTTACTGAAATTCTTCACATAACAAACCTGCTGCATGTAAATATAACTTAATAATGCCTGTTAAACGGGTCCGGGGCCGCGGTCCCGGGCCACGGACCGCGGTCGCACCCGTGTCCCCCGCGGCAGGTCCCCGGCGGGGACGGGTGCCGCCGCCGGTCCCACTGCCGCCCGTGGCTGCATCCGTCCCGTCTCTCACCTGACCGCGCTCCCGTTCGCTCCGCGTCCCCTGCTGGCCGGAGTGCGCGTGCGCGCCCCCTAGCGCGCGCGCGCGCTCGTTCATGTAAATTTAAAGGGACAGTGCGCCGGTAATTGGCTAATTGCCGGGCGCTGTCTCTATTTAAGTTTTAGTCCAACGTCACTTCCCCGCTGGATCTTTGTTGCCCCGTGCCTTTGAGAAAGCGTTCCTGTTAGTCTATTAGCCTTGCCGTGTCCCAGACCTTGCTACGGGTTTTTCGACTCCGAACCTCTGCCGCCTGCCCTGACCTTATCGCCTGTCCTCGACCCACGAACCATTGCCGCCTGCCCTGACCATACTGCCTGCCCACCACTACGATTTCTTGGATTACGTTTTTGTACCTCGCTGGTCCTCGGCTGCCCCCCGCAGGCAAGTCACGTCAGGGGGGACGACCTGGTAGCCTCAAGCCGCAGCAAGTCCATCCCGGGTTTGCGGCGGGCTCTGGTGAAAACCGGGGGCTACTTAGATTTCCCTTCCCTGGCGTGGCTTAGCTATCACGCCCGCGGTGGTCCTGTGGATCCACTACCAAGTCCGTTACAGTACGACCCAGCCCTGGAGCCCGCCAAGGGGCCCCTGCCAAGCATCTCAGATATTCCGACGGCTGGTGCCCAGCAACCGCACCAAATCGCACAACAAGGTCAGCAGTTGGGGCCCGCTCTCTGCCATGATGCTTCAGCTCCTAGCATCCCCGCAGCCGCCTCCGTCTGTGCTCCATCTACATCTGCAGTTCCTTTGGCCACCCTGGGACCCAAGCTTCGGCTCCTCCTACCCTCCAGCTTTGCCGGGGACCCCCCGCTCTGCCGGGGTTTCATTACGCGTGCTCTATGCAGTGGAGTGAAAGGCGGACCATTTTCCTTCGGAGAGGTCTAAAGTGGCCTTCGTGGTGGCCTACTTTCCGGGGAAAGGCCCCTTTCTTGGGCAACCCCCCCTGGGGCAGGAACGACCCTGTGACTGCGGACCCACAGATCTTCCTCCAGGAATTCCCCCACCCTTTTTGAGGAGCCGGCGCGTGCTCCTCTGCTGAGTCTGCCTCTTGGGGCCCTTTGTCAAAAGGGGGAAATCCTCTGTGGGTTGACTATGCGGTTCAAAATTTCCCTATCCTGGCGTCGGAGCTCGCGTGGAACGATGCTGCCCTCTGCGCCATCTTCAAAAAAGGGTCTGTCCTGCAGGGGAAAAGACGCTTGGCAGCAAGAGACCTCCCCTCCTCCCCGAACGAACTAATTCTCCTTGCCACTGCATCGATATCAGGTTCACTGAAAGCGGA